>SEYY01007111.1:0-5000 GCA_009176605.1 Armadillidium nasatum | reverse complement strand
TTCCGGTGTTTTATTTGCTTGAGTTAGCAAGCTACAACTTCTGAAGAACATCAAGCTGGGGCATTTCGGGTCCCATCCATAGTTAAACAAGTTTTGAAGACTAAGCTGTAATAGTTACAAGACTTGCTGTGAATTTAAAAGAATTTGTGAAAAGGTTAAACGAAACGCCAAGCAAGCAAAATTATAGAAAAAGAAACGAAATGACAAGCCCGCATTTAAAAAATAACTTAAAGAAGAAGAAGCCGTTAACCCCAGAACCGGATTTACCTTCCCCCCAACGAGACATCCAAGAGAGCGAAGACTTGTTGCCAAGCCGAGCGAGCTTCTCCACAGCAAGCTTGAACATAGGGGGAAAGGATCAAACCCCCCACCTTCTTCTCGTACAGCGTAAAGTTCCTGCAGCTGGGAAGAGCTTTCTCCCCCACATTCCCCCACCTTAAGGACATTTGGAGAGTAGTGAACTGAAAGAAGAAACGATCCCCCATCACCCCCCACTGTCGGAGCAGAACATTCTTTCAAGAAACAGATAGAAAACAGAACAAAGGAAAACGATATTCGAAGGCAGACTAAAAAACGAAAATAAATATATATATATATATATATATATATATATATATATATATATATATATATATATATATATATATATATATATATATATATATATATATATATATATATATATATATATATATATTTTGTTTGACAAACTTATAATTTTTTTTATCATTACTATTATTATTGTTGATATATATTATTATTATTATTATTATTATTATTATTATTATTATTATTATTATTATTATTATTATTATTATTGCAGTGTTTTTCAAAGTGTTTATTAATTATTATTATCGTGTTCTTTGAAAGGAAGTTTATTAATCGTGATTATTATTATTATTATTATTATTATTATTATTATTATTATTATTATTATTATTATTATTATTATTATTATTGACATTACGTTTCAAAGTGTGTTTTGGTAAAAGAGCTTACTTTCTGGTTGCGGAAAGAATATATAGGTATATTTTTTAAAAGGTTTAAGGCATACAATACATGTACGCGATTAAAGTGTTAAAAATTTGGTTTGCAATAAAATTATATTTTATATTCTCTTGTTTTGGTGTCTTTTACATTGCCGCTTATCCTGGTGTTTTCCTTGTGTTTTTATTTTTGTTGTGTGTGTCATTTTTCTACATTCTTTTTTTGCATTTGTGTTTATATTTTGTTTATTTGTTTATGTTTATTTTGTATTTAATAAAGGATACATTTCTTCGTAATTAATTGCCAGGAAAACGGTAACTTGGTATATATTTAAAGATGATTTGCTTTTTGGTGTTTCTAAACAAAGTTTTATTAAGTGTCTTTCTCTATATAATTTGTTTGTTTTTTTTTGTGTTTGTTTGTACTCTTAATAAATATCCCCTAAGTTCTATAAACTTATTTTGGCATCGGGTATTTAAACAAACGTTTAATATTTATGTCTTTTTTATATAATTTTTGTTTGTGTTCTTTTTTTTTTTTTTTTTTTTTTTTTTTTTTTTTTTTTTTTTTTTTTTTTGTATTCCTTAATTAATAAATATCCCTCGAATTTTATAAACTTATTTTGGTATTGGTTATCTAAGGTTAATTAGTACCAGAAAGTAAGCTTCGACCAAAAATGGGTAAAAACGTCACAAAAAATGTAATGGGAAGAAGGTGATACAAGGGCTGAGGAAATTGCTAAAAATACGAATTGGAATTTATTCTTACTAAAGAGAAACTTCAGGACAATTCATGGTAAGTTTTGTAAAATTGTAAACGAAAATAAAGTTGCTCTCATTCAAGATAAAGACATAGAGCACCTAAAACAAGGAGTAGAAGGGTTAGAGCAGTTGCATGTAGAAGTCGAGGCCGCATTGCAGGCTTACAGCGACGCTATGATGGAATTGGAAATGTCTGAAGATATTAATGATGAAGAAGAGAAACTGGAAGCTACCAAAGGCGCAGCTCAAGAAGTCAGAATACAAATATATACCGTAATTGCAAGGCAAGAGAAAGGAGACGGCGCAACAGACATACAAGAGGTTCCGGAGGATGTTTCAAGGCTAGAAAGCACACAAACAAACGCGTCTCTCCCTAATCCAAGCGAAGTATCAAGCAATCCCGTTTCACGCTCGAGCAAATTTTCAAGCGAAGTAAAGTCTGCAAGCACAGCTACAGAAGAAATTTTTGTGGAACGCCATCCAAGGGAAGAAGATGGAAGGCAGTGTATCAATCAAACAACGTTAAATCCAAGTACCAGTGAATTTAAACCATGCTCAGATGTATCAACAATCAGTGCCTTAATAGAGACTGCCACGTTGTGCAAACCAGAGCCTACCGTGTTTGATGGCAATCCTTTGGCATACGCAGCCTGGAAGATAAGCTTTCCATACATTAATCGAGACTACAGTAAAGGATCCACGCAAACTTTTATACTACCTGTACAAATATACCAGCGGGGAAGTTCAAGAGCTGGTAAACGCTTACATCTCTACAGACTCGATAGAAGCTTATAAGAATGCAAGGGAAGTATTAGAGGAGAGATATGGTAATCTGCACGTTGTAGCGAGAACTCTCAAGCAAAGGTTGGAGACATGGCCTTTTATTAAGGGAGGTGACGCAATTGGTTTACGAAACTTCGCAGACTTTTTAAAGAAGTGTGAGGTCGTGAAAGCCTCCACTCAAGGTTTGAACAGTCTGGATGACTCTGATAAAATTCTCTCTTTGTTAAAGAAGTTACCAGCTCACATAGTGCACAAATGGAATGACTATGCCTTTAAATTTGTAGAAAGCATGCCTAAGAATATAGGACACTACCCAGGATTCGAAGATTTCGTGAAATTTATTACGCAACAATCTCGTCAGGCATGTTTTGCGACACCAATGTTGCAAGTAGAAAGGCAGGATAGAGGATACGGAACACCAAGCTATAAGGAAACTCCAAGCACTAGAAATGTACGCAGTTTTGCTACCGAAGCAGTAATAACAAATGACCAGGCAGAAAGAAATACAAGAACCTTTACGTGCACCTATTGCAAGCAAGCTCATGGTATTGGCGCTTGTAATAAATTTGTAAACTTACCTATTCAAGAGAGGAGAAATTTTGTAAGGGAAAAAAGACTATGCTTAAACTGCCTTAGACAAGGACACGTTGCAAAATTCTGTAGAGATCCAAAGCGTTGTAGAGCCTGCAATAAGTTACATCACACGACACTGCATGAGAATAGGATGCCATTTGAGCAAAGAATTGCAGAAAATGAAATAGAAACCAGAGAAGGAATCTCTCATAACGAAAGAGAACAAGTGAATCAACAAGCTATTGTAAACAAGATTGATGCAAGCAAGGACAATGCTTCCTATAGAACACAGGCGTTGATTTTACCCATTTGGGTTTGCAGTCATGATTTCCCTGCAAAGAGAGTATTAACGTATGCTAGTTTGGACCACCAGAGTAATACATCATTTATTAAAAATTCCCTATTCGAAAGATTAAATTTAGCAGGCTCTCCAGTAAATCTGAGCATTAATACTATATCTGGCACAGAATTTGCAAACTCAATCAAGTGTAAAAATCAAATCCTTCAAGGACTAAGGCCAAAGGAGAAGCTCCATCTGCGATCTTCATATGTAAGGAAAGATATAGCGGCAGATAGAGCAAGCATCCCAAGTAAAGAAATTGCAAGGAAGCACGAACATTTGCGTGAGTTATGTGACGAAATAGTGTCAGAAATCCCAATGCTAGACGTGGAAATTCTAATCGGGCTCGATTGCCCAGAAGCTATAGAACCTTTAAAGGTGGTTACGGGAGGAAAGGGCATGCCTTTCGGTTTCAAGTCTCGTCTGGGGTGGGGTATCATTGGCATGACACTAGAAGCTGCAAGCAACCCTCCACAAGCTATTGAGCACAAGGCAACTATCAATCATGTCATTGTAGCATTCCAGTCTGAAACTAAAGAGGTGCACAAGCACGAAAATAGCAGAAAGGATGAAAGAATAAAGACTAGATGTTATACAGAGGAATCCAAAGAGAAAATGAAGGAAGAGGTAGCCAAGCTTAATACATTGTTGGAAAATGAAACTACTTTGAAGCTCGAATTTGAAAACAAGCTTAATACTAAAGAGAAAGAAAGTTTAGAGCTCGAAACCCAGAAGAAAGCTTTGACCAAAGATTTAGAAAATACCAAACTGCATTTGAGTGAGAAAGAGAACCTTCTTCAAGAGAAAATAGCTATCATTAAGGAACTTGAGGAATCAAAACAGATGTTGGAATCTAAGGTAAAGGATATTTTAAAAGGCGAAGAAAACGACCGCCTTTTCAATGAGAAACAGAATGAAGAGCTAAAGCAACAGAGATTGTTAGAAAAACAAAACTTTTTAGATATTATTCAAGAAAAGGAGGAAGATCTTGCGTGAAAATGAAAAGGAAAGGTTAAAGATGCAAATAATGGTTAAGAAAGTGGAAAATGAAAAACTAGAAATTGGAAATGCTCTAAATGAAATAAAAACAGAAAGAGACAATGTGAAGGCAGAGTTGGAAACATTTAAAATTCAAACAGACTTTAAAGAACTTTCTCTTGAATCCAAACTGAAACAAATATGTGCTAAGGAAGAAACTGAACAGAAAATGGCAAGTCTTATAAAGGAAAGAGAACTTGAGGTTAAGAACTTTACTGATGAGATAAGCAGAATGAAAGTTGAAATGTTAGAGTTTGCAAAGGTAACACAGGATTTGGAAAACAAAAGGGTAGAACTTGAACAAACTGTAAATGAAAAGGGAAACTTGAGTGAAGAAATTGTCGAAGCAACAGTTGAAATACAAAGGTTGAGAGAATTGTTGACTGAAAAGGATCAGGTAATACTTAAGGTAAAGAAAGAAAATGAAGATTTGATAAAATGGAAAGATGCTGATGCAAGGCATATTAGCGGAAAAAACTATCTTAACATCAAAGCTTGAAAATGAAAGGGCAGAAGTG
>SEYY01007110.1:0-5000 GCA_009176605.1 Armadillidium nasatum | reverse complement strand
ACAAATATTTTACAGTGTAAAGAAATTCCTCTCCGAACTTCTTCTTTTAATTAAAAAAAAATATTCTAATGCAAATCAACGGGCCTTCCTGTGACCATTATCACACATGCAAACCTCTAATTTTCTCAAAAATTCCTTTCACAGAAAGTCCTATTCCTGCAGAGTTTTAAGAATTCAGTTTTGTGAATTGTTTTTTTTTTTTTATTTTAAAAAAATTTTTTTTTTATAAAGTTCACATCTCACGGGCATTGCCCTATTCGAGGAGAGGAACTTCTAGGTAGCATATACCTAGGATCCCGAAGTGGGATCGAACCGGCGCCCTCAAGCACGTGAGTCAATCACTTTACCGTTTGAGCCACGGTAAACGGTAAAGTTTTGTGAATTGTTGCATCGTGATTCTGAAATATCTGTTTCGTTTCTTCCGTATTTGAGTCATTCGTCGTCTTTCTTTCCTCAAAAGATTGTGTGCATGTTTGCGTTGCATGGTTTTTTAAACTTTACTTCGGGAGTATAAGTTATTTGGAAGATGGACCTTATTTAACAAAGCTCTCTAAATTGTGAAATATGGGTATTATATTATATATTTATAATATATATAATTTTTTTTTTTTAGGTTATAAATGTTATTTATTACAGAAGATGCACACGTATTTATTCTGATATGCCACCCAAAACATTTTTGTTTTCGTCTATTGATTAGTTCGATTGTAAAAATAAATATATTTTTCCTTTTTGGTTTATTTTTTTTTGTTTTTGTTTTATTATATATTTATTATTTTAATATATAATTATATATATATATATATATATATATATATTATATATATATATATATATATATATATATATATATATATATATATATATATATATATATATATATATATATATATATATATATATATATATATATATATATATATATATTATATATATAATATATATGTATGTATATATATATATAATATATATATATATATATATATATATATATATATATATATATATATATTATATATATATATATATATATATATATATATATATATATATATATATATATATATATATATATATCGAGATTCAATGCTATTCGATCAGAATATTGCTCCATGGTTTCTCAGTAGATGTTAACCTTTTACGTACGTTTATCAGTAGCCACTGTACCTGCTACAGCTTCCCATACTCTTTCTTGAGTTTTTTTTTGAACGGAATTAGAAAGGAATTCGCCCTTTTTCGTACCTTTATCGGTATTTTTAACACCTTGTATCGTAAATTTTTTTTTAATTTTTTCTTTATCCTTATCACCTTATCAATACTTTTAGTACGTTTTATGTATCTTTATCAGTAGTTTTAACAACTTTATCGTAATTTTCAGTACTTTTTATAGTTATTTTTAGCACCTTTTCAACACTTTTATCAATACTTTTAGTGAATTTTACGTATCTTTATCAGTACTTTTAACACCTTTTCGTTCTATTTATCAATACTTTCTTCAACCATTTACGAGTACTGATTACACAAAGAAATATCGACGATTCTGTTAAGAATCGATATTATTATTATTATTATTATTATTATTATTATTATTATATATATATTATATATATAATATTAAATATTATTAACGATATTGTTAAAATAACCTTCTTCCTAAAGGATTAGTAGATATTCTTTTTAATATTTAAATAATTTTCTTGTAAAAATAAATATATTTTTTCCTTTTTGTTTTTTTTTTTTTTTGTTTTTTATTAAATTTATTAAAATTCTTAATTAAACAAATGAAATATATATATATATAATATATATATATATATATATATATATATATATATATTATATATATATATATATATATATATATATATATATATATATATATATATATATATATATATATATATATATATATATATATATAGATATATAATGGAAGGTTTGTTTAGAGTACGCTGTAGAATTGTACTGAAAAGAAATTATTTTTTCGAACTTAAAATAATATTTTCATAAAACAAAATTTAATAAATCGCAATTAACTTATCAAAATTTTTTGGAGGAGCAACAAAACTTTCAAATAACATACTTTAGGCCTAAGTGAAAATTTCAACATTAGCATTACGAATATAAAATTTAAAACACGAGATTGGATTAAGCGACAAGGTTGGATCATGAAGAATTAGTTCTTCGCATGGTTCTAGGGTTGGGATTCCTTTTAACCAGTTTTTTTTTTTTTTGTCTTCCCATGTACGACTGCAGGAATTTTCCTGCAGTTGACGCCACCCTGCATTATGCGGGATACGGTGTGTATATATATATATATATATATATATATATATATATATATTATATATATATATATATATATAATATATATATATATATATATATATATATATATATATATATATATACTTTTTATTTTTCAATCAATAACTGGAAAACTTAATGAATTAATCTCTCTCTCTCTCTCTCTCTCTCTCTCTCTCTCTCTCTCTCTCTCTCTCTCTCTCTCTCTCTCTCTCTTCTCTCTCTCTCTCTCTCTCTCTCTTATATAATTAACATAAAAAATTATCTTTTTGTATGATAATTACACACATACACATACACACACACACACACACACACACTCTCTCGCACACACACACAGACTGACATTCTCTTTCATTAATTATTAAATCACGATTTCAAATTGTTTGTATTTAATATTGTTATATATATATATATATATATATATTATATATATATATATATATATATATATATTTATATATATATATATATATATATATATATATATATATTATATATATATATATATATATATATATATATAGTCTTGGGTCAGCATGTTGGATACAGACCACTTGAAAACCTCAGTATTAATAGATTTAAATAAATATATCTATATAGATATCGAAAGAAAGATTTTTATAAATAAAAATTTTGTGCTAGATTCTATTGACTCTTTCGATACGTCTAGTGCCGCACCCAAAAATTCACCGAAATGCCCCCCCCCCTCCCTGAAAAAAAAATGCAGAGAAATTACAGTCATATAGAATGGATAGATCACTAGCTAATCGTTCATTACGGTGGATGACCAAGAGTCAGAGAGAAGGGAAAGATCACCAGTAGAGCGTTTCTTACGAAACCATACTAGCGATAAGAAGATAGATTAGAAGAAAGGTGTTGGGGGTTCTTCTTCTACTGTACAGACTGACAGACTGAATGAGTACACATTTCAGATAGGAATTTATGGTTGATGTTAATAGACAGAGACTGAACAGTAAACATTACATGGGAAATCAAAGAAGTACTACCACTGGTTCGATCAGTTAGCAGCACTAAACTGATGGTGCCGTTACTGCTGAAAAATTGAAGAAACAGAACAACATACAACATACATACATACATACATACTACTACTAACTACATACTATACACTACTAACTACTACTAATACTACTACTACTACTAATAATAATAATAATAATAATAATAATATTCTTTAACTGTGTAATAAGAATCAGCTATATTCAGTTCATCTCCCAAAAAATTTATATTAATTTTTTATTTTAATTTATGTATTAAAAATATATATATTGAAATATTAATTTATGTATATTAATATGATAATATATATATCTTATAATGATATATAATATTTTATATGTATATATATAAAATATCTTATTATATATTAATATATAATATTATATATATATATATATATATATATAATATATATATATATATATATATATTATATATATATATATATATATATATATATATATATATATATATATATATATATATATATATATATATATATATATATATATATATATAATATATATAAGAATTCTTTTACATAAATTAAATTAGATAAATTTATTAAATGGGTTTTCTATTACCATAAATTTCCCATTCTTTTTCTTAAAGATTAAATGCAAAGATATACTGTTGCATGTTAAACTGTAATAATAAATATACATAAAACGTTTGATAACATATTTGTAATAGATACTCAACATAGATAAGAACACATATTTATGAACAGAAAGAGTAGGAAAAAAAAGAAACATTTAAAAATCTATTTAAAGGTGTATTTAAAGGTCTATTTAAAAGCCTATTTAAAGGTCTTTTAAAGGTCTATTTAAAGGTCTATAGTCTTTTCAGTTGAAAACCGAGTTAAAAAATGAAAGTTTTAATTTATTTAAGAAAATCATCGAGCAATACAATCAATAGATTGTAAATTGTTAAAAGAACATAGATCTTGTTTTGTGTTTAAATACTTAACAAGGGTATTTATTTAGTTTGTCAAACGTAGTCAAACATTGCCAAACTCTGTCAAACTCTGTCAAGCGTAAATAAGGTAATTGGAAGGAGACTTTCATTTATTGATACGAAGGAAAAGTACTAAATTGTAGATCCTTATACCCATATTATATATATATATATATTATATATATATATATATATAAATATAATATATATATATATATATATATATATATATATAATATATATATATATATAATATATATATATATATTATAAACTAAAAATTGAAAACTTCAAGTTTAATGAAAAATATTTAAAAAAATTATTATTAATTATTATATTATTATTATTATTATTATTATTATTATTATTATTATTATTATTTATTATTATTATTATTATTATTATTATTATTATTATTATTATTATTATTATTATTATTATATATATTATTATTATTATTATTAATATCACATATCATAAAGTACATTCAAATTTAGGGTAGGGGGAGGGGGTTCTCTTACCCAATAAAGCCCTTAATTTTCTTAACCCCTTTTTAAAAAAAAAACAACTTAAACAACTGGAACAACTACCATAGCCGCTGCAGTTGAGAGTACACACCAACTACACGCTGGAATCTGTGTTCCTGGAAACGAAATAACGTTGGAGGCTCTTTATAAAAAGTACAGGGTGGTCACATTGAAATGTACTGATTT
>SEYY01007108.1:10000-15000 GCA_009176605.1 Armadillidium nasatum | reverse complement strand
TATATATATATATACTCACCGAGATCATATTGAATAAAAAAATTTATGTTGTTATTAGCGAAAAAGAATAATATCTTAAAGAGGAGTTCGCGCCAAATTGTGTGCATAGCTGTGGAAAAACGAGTCTTTATATACCGATCTCAAATCCCTTTCGGGAGTCACATGACCTCTGACGTCATTCGACCTCGTTTGCTGCGATATTTCCCTTATTATCGTTTACCTTTTAGACCTTAGGTCGATATGAGGACAAATGCGTTAAAACAAAATTCTCCAAACTTATTGCTTCAGACGGGCAGTCAGTCAGATGATCTAATAATAATAATAATAATAATAATAATAATAATAATAATAATAATAATAATAATAATAATAATAATAATAAGAATAACAACGATAATAATAATAATAATAATTATAATAATAATAAAAATCATAATAATAATAATAATAATAATAATAATAATAATAATAATAATAATAATAATAATAATAATAATAATAATAACAATAATAACAATAATAATAATAATAATAATGATAAGAATAATAATAATAATTTAATAATAATGGTAAAATAGTAATAATGATAATATCAATAATAATTATATTAATAAAAATAATAACTTTCAGAATAATAATAATTATAATAATAATAATGAAAAAATAATAATAATGATAATAACAATAATAATATTATTAATAATAATAATAACAATCAGAATAAAAATAATTATAATAATAATAATGATAATTATAATGATGATAATAATGATAATAATAATAATAATAATAATAATAATAATAATGATAATTATGATTGTAATAGAGACAATAATAATAATCTTAATAATAATAATAATAAATACTATTACTACTACTAATAATAAAAAAATAATATGAACAATAATTATAATAATGAATTCTAAATATAATAATAATAATAATAATAATAATAATAATAATAATAATAATAATAATAATAATAATAATAATAATAATAATAATAATAATAATAATAATAATAATAATAATAATAATAATAATAATAATAAAAATAATAATAATGGAGGGTTACTGTTGCTTTATAATAATTTAGATAATCGAAAGATCATTTCATTTTTGCTGTTTTGTAAGTAGATTTAAGGAAATAAAGAATAAAGAAGAACAAAGCTCTTAGTAACAACCCTCCTTGATAAACCAAGCAGCTTGCAATTGCATGTTGCATATATATATATATATATATATATATATATATATATATATATATATATATATATATATATATATATATATATATATATATATATATATATATATATATATATATATATATATATATATATATATATATATATATATATATATATATATATATATATATATATATATATATATATATATATATATATATATATATATATATATATATATATATATATATATATATATATATATATATATATATATATATATATATATATATATATATATATATATATATATATATATATATATATATATATATATATATATATATATATATATATATATATATATATATATATATATATATATATATATATATATATATATATATATATATATATATATATATATATATATATATATATATATATATATATATATATATATATATATATATATATATTATATTGTTCAAGCTCAAATGGAGGAATGTTTTCTGGAAAAAAAAATTAAAAATAATAAAAAAAATATATAATATATATATATATATTTTTTTTAATTTTTTATATTTAAGTAAACTCCATGTAGCCCCTATATTTTGAGTGTAAGGTGCAGTTTGAGGATCCACAAAATTTTTACTGGGGTTCAAATAAGATGTTTCAAAAAAATTGTTTTTTAAGCCATTTTTTGGGCTAAAAAACTTAAACTGGGTATTATACCCAGGGTATATCTACGGGGGGCTCTGCCCCGTACCCCCGACCCGTGAGTGATGATGATATTGTCGACTACTTTTCCATTTCTAAGATATGGGGTATTTTCCATTTTTTTTTTTAGAAAACATTATATTTGAATATATATATATATATATATATATATATATATATATATATATATATATATATATATATATATATATATATATATATATATATATATATATATATATATAACATCTTTATTTATACTTTTAATTTATTTCATAAGTGTTAATCTATATGATGAACCCAATAAATTTTTATTTTTATTTTTTGGCACAATTATACAAAAGCTCCCCAAAAATATTCCGTTTTTTCTAATGTGGCAGAGTTCGTTTTCTGTGAATATAAAGAAAGGTAAACTCGCTCAGATTCGATTACTTCATAGGAAGTAATCAAATAGATATTAATAATCAAGATATTAGTAATCAAAGCTACAAAGGCTTATTTTCATTGTGAATTATTTAGAATATTAATCAGAGTTTATTTTTAAAATGGAATTATTTTCCTTTTGACGAATTTATGCGTAATTCGGACGTCGAGAAACAATCGACGTAAGTTACACTTTTATCCGATACGAGCAAACAATTCCAAAGAATATTGATTTAAGTTTGCCATCTTACATGGCTCAAACGGTAAAGAGATTAACTCACTTGTTTGAGGGTTCAAGTTCGATACCACTTTGGGATCATAGGGATATACTACCAAGAAAAGTTCCTCTCCTCGAATGCCCGTGAGATGTGAATTTTTTAATAAAATAATAATAATAATAATAATAATAATAATAATAATAATAATAATAATAATAATAATAATAATAATAATAATAATAATAATAATAATAATAATAATAATAATAATAATAATAATAATAATAATAATAATAATAATAATAATAATAATAATAATAATAATAATAATAATAAAATTAAGGCTTCTTTACTTCCAGAAAGAGTGCTGAGGATTCGTCAGGACGAAGAATGTAAGAGCATCTCCATCACATTTGAAATTCCAAGAAAAGAGCAGGTAACTGAAGATAATTAAAAATAGTTCTTAAAATAAGAATAGTTAAAAATTTTGTTTTGTAAAGCGTTAATTTTAAAAAAATATTTAAATTTTAATTTATATTAACCTTAACTTAAATGTTGAGAAATATATTCATACTACATAATGAATTTCTATAAAAATCTTCTATTTTTCACGTGTTGCAACAAACTTATTATCTTAATTTATTTCTTAAATTTTAACGAGTTATTCCATTCAGATAATAAAAATTAACCTTAGGATCTGAACAAATAAAAAAACCTAACATACTTCCGCTAAAGTCTACCATTCACAAATTGAAAAAACAGATTTTATGACTTTGCCATAAACTGTCATTACAGTAGTGTGACAGATTCATTTGCTTGAAGGTGATCTCTCATTCTCTCTCTTTCTCTCCCTTTCTCTCTCTCTCCCTCTCTCTCTCTCTTCTCTCCTCTGTCTGTCTGTCTGTCTGTCTGTCTGTCTGTCTCTCTCTCTCTCTCTCTCTCTCTCTCTCTCTCTCTCTCTCTCTCTCTCTCTCTCTCTCTCTCTCTCTCTCTCTCTCTCTCTCTCTCTCTCTCTCTCTCTCTCTCTCTCTCTCACGCAGATTCTCGAAAGAATCTTCCTAGAAAAGTCCCCCCCCCCGACCAATAAGCAAAGCCCATGAATTTTCATGAAACAAAAGAATGAAAAATTACCAGTGAAGTACATATTAGAATGAGCATAGCCGTTAAGTTTGGGGTCAGAGCTGGACAGAGAGAGATGAGACAGTGAGGAAATACGAGATGCACAAGCTTTCCTCAAAGGAAGGAGTATACGACTAAAGAGTGATGCAACAGACGAGAAAAAGGGATTGGAAAGTATTGGTGAGAGTAGGAGAGTTGATAATTATAATCAAAAAGTCCAATACTTCACAAATTTAAAGGAAATCAGTGTGCTTATAACGATACCAGATTTGGAATGCAAACTCCATACAAAGCAAACGACTGTGATGGGAAGAAGTTCCGAAGGTGTCCCAGAACATCTAACCTCTTAGAAGCTTTACTAAAAACATAGGGAGATCTTTTTATCCTTCCAGGAAAGATCGAAAGAAAGGAAAATAAAAAGTATGTTAATGGTAGGAAAAGTTAAAAGTTGTGCTTTCGAATAAGATTTTGTCCAGAAAACTGATGAAATTACTCTGTTTTTGTGGCATTAGAAACAACAATAATTTCACACCCCTAACTAGATATAAGAGAATAATGAAAGATCAGTGGTTCCAATACCTTTATCCTAGAAATAATAATTACTGTTCAGAGGGTCATCTTTCAAATTAAAATTAGTCATGAAGAATAAAATAATCTGTACAAGAATGGAAAGAAGACGAATTGACAATATATCATTAAATAAAATTAGAAAAAAATTGGTGATAGAACAGGACTCTGGAGAACACCAATTTTTTTAGATTTAAATGATGAACTTTACTCGTCTACAAAAACTGTGATAGACCAACGGAAAATAAATCACAGAGAAGGATAGATAATGATATAAGGTAGTTTAAAAAACAGAAGATACTTTCCATCCTATACTGAAAGCTTTTTATTTGTCTAGCATCACAGCAAATTATTTACCGAAATGCTGCAAACCACAGAGAATCAAGAGGCAGAGTGAGAAGGAAAAGAAAATCCTCAGTGGAGGGTTCCTTGCTGAAGCTACACTGGGGATTTAAGATTAGTGAAGAATATTTTATACGTCTCCTTATCTTCCTGTTCAGATAAGATTCAAATGTACCAAAAAGAACAGAGGTTGAAGATATAATATGATAGCAGAAGGGCTGAGATGCTTCCCTTTTCCTCGGCACAATATGAATGAGGGCACGTTCCTGGTAGGATTGAATGGTTGAAGTTCAAAAGCAGAGACGAAACAATCGAAAAATTGATACATTGTATTTGCATAGAAAATGAAAATAATTTTAAATTATGTTTATAATGAAGTGATTTGGATAGTGGGTGAATTCGTTCTTGCAAAATTCAAAGT
>SEYY01007106.1:25000-33091 GCA_009176605.1 Armadillidium nasatum | reverse complement strand
AAAACCAATTTTTTTTTCAAAAAAACTTTTTTGAGTCAGAACCTTTTCTAGGGATACATATTAACAAACCTGAACTCTGTTTGTTAAAATAAGGTTTTTCTACAGTGCTCCTGAAAATTTGGGCTAGATTGGTCAAACGACAGAAACTTTATTTAAAAAAACGGAAGCTCTATGATACGGAAACTATATATTGATTCTACTGAAATTTTACTAATATGGAAAAAGTGTAAGTCGTCCAATTATGATCCCTCCCTAAGTTGTATGTTGGTACCTTCAAAACTAAAATTTTCATTCCATAAAATGGTTCGAACCTTTTTTTTTACCCTTTTCATAATTTTTGGGATGGAAAAAAAATAAAAGGAAATATTAAGACAAATAAAAATAAAATCACTAATGGACCTTCAAATTTACATTTTGCTACATAAAATTTTTTTATGTCTCCTCTAGTGGGCAAAGGTCAGAGGCACACTAATTTCCACCAGAGTAGGGGCAGTACCGGAACCTAATCTTTAAACGACATAACGATACACTGGGCTTGTAAGTGTGCAATTCAATGGAAGTTAGGAAAAGAGATAAAGGAAGTGTGTTCCAGACTTTTCCAGTAGAGTATATGTAAGATTGAGCATAGCGGTTAAGTCTGGGGTCGGAGAGTTGGACAGAAAAGGATGAGATTGTGTAGAAAGACGTGTCGCACTAGCTCTTCTCAATGGAGGAGGTATGCGACGAGAGAGTTCGGAAAAGCACTGTTCGTTGTAATAGCGATAGTATAGAGAGAGAGTGACGCAACAATTCGACGGGCAGAAAGAAATTGGAGAGAGTTAGTAAGAGAAGGAGATTTGATGAGACGAAAAGACCTAGACTCCACCTTCTCAATGACAGCTGTATGAATGGAACCACCCCAGATGTGCGAAGCATACACCATACAGGGACGAACAACATCCCTATAAAGAGAAAGCAATAGGGGTAGCGTAAAAAAATCGCGAAGGCGCCTCAGAACATCCAAACTTCTTAGAAGCTTGTTTAGAAGAAAGTAACGTGACGGTTCCAAGAAAAATCATGAGAAAAAGAAACACCCAGATTATTGAATATTAAGGACAGATGAAGGCTTGAGTTGCGTGTTTTCGAAGATGTTTTAGTTGTGTCGAGTAGAGAGATGGAGGAACTGAGTTTTTGAGGCTTTCAAAACGACCGTGTTTTCTCTACCCCAATATGAAATACGAAAAAGATCATAGGTCAGAGTCTCGAAGGCCACCATTCTAGGGTCAATTCACTGTTGTTGGGGGTGTCTTTCAAACTGAAAGGAGAAATGAAGGGTGGAGTCATCAGCATAGGAGTGGAATAGGTGATGAAGTAATAGAGAGAAGTTCATTAATGAAAAGTAGAAAAAGTGTTAGAGATAGGACAGAACCCTGAGAACACCACTATTAATAGATTTTTAATGGATGAACGTTGGCCGTCTACAACAGCAGCTATAGAACGACAAGAAAGAAAATAAGAGAAAAGCTACAGAGAAAAGTATAGATTCCGAGAGAGAGAGAGAGAGAGAGAGAGAGAGAGAGAGAGAGAGAGAGAGAGAGAGAGAGAGAGAGAGAGAGAGAGAGAGAGAGAGAGAGAAGATAGATGAAAGCCTTGTGCCAGACCCTATCGAAAGTTTTTGATATGTCTAGCGCGACAGCAAAAGATTCACCAAAATGATGAAGAACGGAAGACCAAAATTCAGAGAGAAGGAAAAGATCACTAGTAGAGGCGTTTCTTACGAAAGCCATACTGGCGATCAGAGAAATGTTTCTAAGAACTGAGAGATTTCCAAATACTCCTGCTAAGGATAGATTCGAAAACTTTAGAAAAAACGGAGGTTAAAGAATAGGACGGTAGTTATAGGGTTGAGAGGGGTCCCCTTGCTTCGTCACAGGCTGAATCAGCGCACTTTTTCAGCAAGAAGGGAAGGTTTATAGAAAGACAAAGACGAAATTGTTTACCAAGGCAAGATGCAAGTTCAAAAGCACAAGTTTTGAGAACTACAGGAGTGATAAGATCAGGTCAGGTCTCCTTCTTAGTGTTAAGCTCAGAGAGAGCAGAAATTGACATTTTAGGAAGAAATTACAATTTTAAACATAAATAAGCTGGAGGGAGTTGAAGATAGAGAAATAACTCCGGAATCGTCTAAGGTTGAATTAGAGGGGCAAAAGTTTGAGCTAAAAGTTCAGCTTTAAAAGAAGTCAAAACGGCAGTTGTACCGCCGGAAGATACTAACGGAGGGAAAGAGGAAGAAATTAGAGTTGACATTTTATGGAAAATACCAGAAAAGACGTGAAGAAGAAGAACCAGAAATTTTATTTCATTTTCTACGAAGGACAGAGCTTTTGGTGTTGCAGAGGATAGATTTTGCACGATTCATTAATGAAATTTAAGTTAAATGAGTTTCTGGAATTTGAAGACGACGGTAATCCCTGAAGAACAAGCAGAATTAAACCAAGGTATGTTAGGCTTAGTAGAAGGGAAAGAATATAGAATGTACTCCTCGATGCCAGAGAGAATCACTTCAGTAATGAGCACGGTACACTCCGAGAGATCCCTCCCACGGAACCAATAATCATTCCATTGGAAATCAAAGAAGTACCCAAATGCCCCAAACATTTCCTCGCACTAGGAGGGGGTTTTTCTTGCGGAAGACTTGAAGTAATAGAAGAGGATGCAGAGATAAGAAGATAAAATATATATTTGTTCAAAACAAATATTATATGAATTGAGCAAACTGAAATAGGAAAAAATAAATTGATTTTACGTTTTATCAACTAATAATAATAATAATATATAATAATAATAATAATAATAATAATAATAATAATAATAATAATAATAATAATAATAATAATAATAATAATAATAATAATAAAAAGAAGAAGAAGAAGAAGAAGAAGAAGAACAACAACAACAACAACAAACAACAACAACAACAACAACAACAACAACAACAACAACAACAACAACAACAAAAGAAAAGAACAAGAACAAACAAGAAAAAAGAACAAGAACAAGCACAAGAACAAGAACAAGAACAAATTAATAATAAAAATGATAATATTTCAGAACATATGCTCTTCATGACTTATTAATTATTGATATAATTTAACTCACAATATATAAGTATCCTAGTGGAATGCTGTCCATAACCTACACTCACAGACACACAGACAAACACACAAACAAACAAACAACACACACACACACACACACACACATAACTATATATATATATATATATATATATATATATATATATATATATATATATATATATATATATATATATATATATATATATATATATATATATATATATATATATATATATATATATATATATATATATATATATATATATATATATATATATATATAATATATATATATATATATAATATATATATATATATATATATATATATATATATATATATATATATAATAGATTAAGCACAAAGGAACATTCAACGGCTCATGTTCCGTTTATATAAACAATTTTTGGAAAACCACTTTATTAAAAGATAAACTTTTTAAGCTAACAGATTAAAAAATTGTAGCTCACGTTACGGCTTATTAACCTCAAGCCCTCCTCAGAACTGAGGAGGGCTTGAGGTTAATAAGCCGTAACGTGAGCTACAATTTTTTAATCTGTTAACTTAAAAAGTTTATCTTTTAATAAGTGGTTTTCCAAAAATTTTATATATATATAATATATATATATATATATATATATATATATATATATATATATATATATTATATAATATATAATAATTATATATAAAGTTTTGCCACCAATTGTTGGTAAAGAATTATTTTAGGATGGGGCATTAAAGGAGGAATCTGACAGAATAAAAAATATCCAAGTTCATCTTAACGCAAACCTCTTACATGGACGTAGACGAAAGCCTTAAGCTGAGAAAAGTTAAATGCAGAAGGAAAGGAAGATAATGCTAAAGAAGGCAAGGAAGGCAAGCGGCCCGGATGGCATTCCTCCCCGAGTTTTATGGGAGTGTGCTTCTGAGTTTGCTCCTCCCCTCGTTCAACTCTACTCTCTATGCCTCAATACTAATACTTTCCCTCAGTGTTGGAAGCACGCATTGGTCCAGCCTATTCCGAAAAAGGGTAGCCGCTCTGATCCTTCTAACTATCGCCCTATAGCTCTCACTTGTATTCTGTCTAAGATCTTTGAAACAATTCTCAACTCTCACTTCTTGGATCATCTGGAATCTCATTCTCTTCTTTCTGATCATCAGTATGGCTTTCGACGTTCGAGGTTCTACTGGTGATATACTTTCCTATCTCACAGATTTATGGTCTTCTGCCCTTAGGGATCATGGGGAGACTTGTGTGGTGCGCTTGACATATCTAAGGCATTTGACCCGGGTATGGCATGCGTCACTGCTTTCCAAGCTCCCCTCCTTTGGGTTTCCTCCTTCTCTTTGCTTACTTATGTCTAGCTTTCTTTCTAATCGCTCCATTTCAGCTGTTGTTGATGGAGCGACTTCTTCTTCCTTTCCTATCAATAGTGGTGTTCCTCAGGGTTCTGTCTTATCTCCTACTCTATTCTTACTTTTCATTAATGATCTTCTTAGCTGTTCATCTAACCCTGTCCATTCATATGCCAATGACTCAACCCTCCATTCTTCTACTCATTTCAAATCTGCTCCTTCCTTTGCATCTAGAGTTGCTTCTCATCTTCATCTTTCCGATTCCATTCTTGCAGATCTGAATAGAATTTCCTAGTGGGGTCGTCTCAACCTTGTGAAATTCAACTCTTTAAAAACTCAACTTCTAGAAATCTCCCTCTCAAAGACACCTCCTAACTTTTCTATTTCTTTCGACGGTTCTCCCGTCTCTCCTGTTGACAATATAAATATTCTTGGCCTTAACACGTTGACTGCCATGCGTAGAGCCGGCTCTTCTCACCTTTAAAAAAAAAAATTTCATCCAATTCTCCTGAAAATTTCAATATAGATAGCTTTTTTCCCGACGAAAAAACTCCATTCCTAACGTTTTTGCGAGGGAGTTAAAGTTTAGAAGTTATTTCGAAAATTTTTGGAATGTTCAAGTCTACGGTGAGGCCACATAAAAAATTTTTTTGGTCTGAAATTTAGAGTGTATGTTTGTAAATCTATTGGCTACAAAATTTTCTAATAGACTTTTGCTGTCAGAAGTATAGAAAAATTGTTATTTGCCCAATACTGACCAACTATCGAAAGTCAAAAATTGTTAAAAAAAAAAAATTCCAACTTTTTTTAAAAAAATATTTATAAAAAAAAAACTACAATAACTACATTTTTTATTTTTGGTAGTTTTATAGATAAATGATGGGGCTACAATATCGTTTCTATATATTATTCGATCTAACTTGTTTTTTCCGAGATATAGCTCTTCAAAAAGGGTCCATTTTTGTGCCAATTTTCAAAAATTTTAAAAGTTTGAGAGACTATACCTTTCTTCAAGCAAATATTATTTTATAATGTTCTAAACAAAAGTTATAGACCTATCCTTCTTCTAAACAATATATAAAAATTAAAAAAATTGTTTGAGGCATTTTTTTTTAAATAATTTTTTTCTCCGGAAAGTTTTTTTTTTTTTTTCAAAAAAAAATTTGAGTGACTATAACATTTTTTCTAGACGTGATATCAAAAATCTCTTTATACAGCATCCATATATTGGGGCTAAGATTGTTCAGTTAAAATTTCAGCTCATGTGGACCAGTGGTTTGACCCCGCTATTCTAATTTTTTTTAACTTTTGACCCCAAATAACTTCTAAACGGTTAATCACTCGTAAAAACGTTAGAAATGGACCATTTTCGTCGGGAAAAAAGCTATATATACTGAAAATTTCAGCTCAATCGGTCAAAAAATAAAAAAAATTTCAAAAACGGGCTCAGCCCAATTTCGTGGCAGTCAACGTGTAATAACATAAACAAAAAAATGTCTTGGAAACCTCACATCACAATGGTTGCTCGGGCGGCCTCAAAGAAGCTGGGAGTTCTGTTTAGACTGCGAGAATTTTTTCCTTCCTCGCAGTTACTCCAATTATACAAGGGTCTCATCCGCCCTTGTATGGAGTACTGCTCTCATATCTGGGGTGGCTCAGGCTTCACCCGTCTTTTGGATAGGGTTGAGTCAAAGGCTAAAAGACTAATAAACTGTTCCCGCTCTTTCTAATTCTCTTGACTCTTTATCTTTGCGACGTGATGTTGGTGCCTTATCTCTTTTCTATAGGTACTACAGCGGCAAATGCTCGAGGGAACTATCCACCCGTGTACCTCCACCTTTACGGTGTCCTCGCAGAACAAGGGGTGCAGTGTCCGCGCATCAATTTTGCGTGGACATAGGCAACTCCAGGCTTGTTCGCTGTGGTGCCTCCTTCTTTCCAGCCACCTCTGTTTTGTGGAATTCTCTTCCATCTTCTGTGTTTCCTGCTGAATTTAATCTAAATTCCTTTAAGACCAACGTCTGTGCTCACCTGCGAAATTTGCGTTAGGTGTAGGTTGTGGGTTGTTTTTATCTCTTCTATTGTTTTAGCGCCCCCTCCTTGAATAGGGCTTTGCCCGTGAGTGGTGGTGATGTGTAAAAAAAAAAAATAAAAAATAAAAATTATCTAAAGTACCACCACGACAATCCTGAATTTACTGATCATCACGCAAAAGTAGTGCGAAGAACCGGCACTCCTTTTGTTAAGTGGGTGTCACAATAATGGTGGTTTGCTAAATGTCAACTCCTTCGAGTACTTCCCTTTGTAGTATCTACAGAAAACATATAGAACACCAAGGTCTCGCAGCAGATATAAAGTTTCAAGGGAATTAGGAAGTAAAGGTTAATCCTTGGTCTAGAATTAACCTCCAATAGATGGTGGAGTTAGATCCCCTTCTCCGGGCAGATATGTGAACAGTACACCTTAAAAGTACGAATAAGAATATTCAGTAATTACAGTAGCCACGAAGAAGAAAATAAATTTCAAAACCTAAACAGGACTCCTTTCTTCTTGAAACTGCTTTCGCAACCATTGTAATATGAGATTTCCAATTTAATTTTTGTTTTTGTTTTGTCAGAGGACATTATTCATCAACAGGTGAGACTGTGGAGCAGTCGAAAAAGGAAACAAATTCGGGAGGTGTATTTAAAAGGATATAAACTGAGCACTGAAAGGGTTGAAGTTTAGTACTTTAAGGCTACCCTAAAGGGAAATCTCATCCAGATTAACTTGAACTAAATTGGAAGGCTGAAGACGAGAAGCAACTCTAAATGCGAGAAAAGTGGCAGATTTCAAATGAATTTATAAATGAAGAGTTGAATCGATGGACGTAAAATGAAAAGAGCAAGAACAACAACTAAGAAGGTCAATAATGAAAAGTAGGAAAAGAGTAGGAGAAAAAACCGAACCATGAAGTAAACCATTAACAGAATATTAAGAATTCGTTATCTCAACAACTTCCACGATAGATTGATTCCAGAAAAAATAGACGTGGGTGGACAAAGTAAAGGAAACTCAAAGAACTTAGAGAACTATCATACCTGGCCATAGCCTTGACGGTGACAAGCACCATCAAACAAGTGACGGAAGATCATAAATTAACAAAATAAGATAAAATTCAACAGACCTCGAGCGTCGAGAGCAGTACTAAACATCAGAGAGAAGAGAATGTGTCTCCAAATATCTCAGGAAATGAGATTTAATTATTGGTTCAAAGATACAAATTAAAACAACAGGACAAGAGTTAGAGGGTTCAGAATTGTTTTTTTATTGTGAAACGGTTGAATATTAGCCCGCTTTCATAATCACTGGGGAAAAGAAGTCACAAAGTCACAAAGTGCTGTTGAAATAGAACAGGTTCTAGCTCAGAAGCTATTCTTCCCGTTTTCATTTATAGAAAAGAATGGAGCAGAATGAAGAAAGACCAAGTGGAAATTGTTTAAAGCAGAATTATAGCAAAGTTTTGAGAGAAGTTATCAGCTTGAGAAGAATATAAGACATCTGTGCAGCCATTAAAGGAAACACTGAGGAAGAGAAGTAAAAGAGGTATGTAAAAATTTATATTCTTCTGCAA
>SEYY01007106.1:0-20000 GCA_009176605.1 Armadillidium nasatum | reverse complement strand
TATATATATATATATATATATATATATATATATATATCTTCCTGGATTTTCTTCCTCACGTACTTTCTGACATTTTGCAAAAAATGTCAACTCTAACTTGGCTAATTCCTCTTTCCCTCCTGTAGTATCTTCTGACGGTACAACTTGATTTTTTTCCTTCCTCTTAAGCTGAACTCTTTGCTCAAACTTTTTCTCCTAATCCAACTTCAGACAATTCCGGAGCTGTTCCTACCCTCCAACTCATTTATGACTAAACTTGTAATTTTTTCTAAAGAATGTCATTTCTGCACTCTCTGAGCTTAACACTAAGAAGGAGTACCTTCCTGAAGGAATACCTCCTATAGTTATCAAAACTTTTGCTATCGAGCTTGCACCCTACCTTGGTAAACTACATCTTCTATGTTTTTCTACTTCAACCTTCCCTTCTTTCTAAAAACGTGCACTCATACAGCCTGTGACTAGTCTCTGACCTATCTCTCATTTCAAATTAGCGCAGAGAAAAAATAGTCTTTTTCAATGCCACCAAAACTCAATTCCTCCATCTCTCTACTCGACACAATCTTCCACACAACTATGATACCTTCTTCGAAAACGCACAACTCAAACCTTCATTCCTCCTTAATACTCTCAGTGTTTTTTTTCCCCCGTGATGCTTCTTGGAATGACCACATTACTTCTCTTTCTAAACAAGCTTCTAAGAGGTTGGGTGTTCTTAGGCGACTTCAGAATTTCTTCACTCCATCCCAATTGCTTGTTCTTTATAGGGATGTTTTTCGCCAATGGATGGAGTATGCTTTACACATCTGGATCGGTTCCACTCATACAGCACTCCTTGAAAAGGAGGATTCTTGGGCTTTTCATTTTATCAGCTCTCCTGTTCACTAATTCTCTCCAGTCTCTTTTTGCCCGTCAAATTGTAGCGTCAATTTTTGTACTATAATTCCTGTACTTTAATCTGACCAGGTTTCTGATTTTCTTCCTAACTCTGGTGGAAATTTTAGTATCACTCTGGCCTTTTCCCACCAGAGATGATATATATTATATATATATATATATATATATATATATATATATATATATATATATATATATATATATATATATATATATATATATATATATATATATATATCCTTAGGTAGGCAAACGTCAGAGGCCAACCAATTGCCGCTAAAGTTGGAAAATTCTTCAAACTGAAGACCAACACGCATACTGGCTTTGAACGTATGTAGGTCAAAGTAAAGTATATTGAACATGATGTTTAAGTCTGGTATCAGAGAATTGGAAAGAGAAAGGCTGAAACTGCGTAGAAAGAAGCATTGCACAAGCCCTTCTCATTGGAGGAAGTATACAACAGGAGAGTTCAGAAGTGGTGTCCGTTGTAATTGCGATTATACAGAGGTTGTGACTACAACAGAGAAAGATATTAGTAAGAGCGAAATAGTTGAAAATATGAAAGTCCCTACATTCTACCTTTTCAAAGAGAGCTGTGTGAATGAAATCATCCCAAATGTATGAAATATGCTCCATACACGGACGAACAACCCCCCTGTAAAAAGTAAGCAACTAAAATGGAGTGAAGAAATTTCAAAGTCACCTCAAAACACCCAACCTCTTAGAAGTTTGTTTATAAAGAGAAATAAAATGATCCTTCCAAGAAAGATCACGAGAAAAAGATATAAAGAGAATATTTAGTTTGAGTTGTTTCCGAAGATGTCATAGTTTTGGGGAATATTATGTCGAGTAGAAAGATGGAAAAAATGAGTTTTTGAGACACTGAGAACAGCTATTCTTTCTCTGTTTCATTTAGAAATTCAAGAAAGATAATTAATTTTTGTTCTTTTGGACAGACTTCAAAATGTAAGGAATAATAGAGGGAGTCATTGGCATAGGAATATATTACTGATGAAGTGATAGAGAGAAAGTTAATATTGAAAAGCAAAAAATAATTTGGTGATTGAACAGATATCTGAGGAACACACTTTGAACAGATTTTAAGGATGAACAGTGACCATCTATCACAATTGTTTTAGAACGTCCGAGATGGAAATCAGAAATACAACCACAGAGAGATGGCTAGATATCGAAAGAGGAAAGTTAGAAACCCAAGCTTTGGGCCAAGCTCAGTCGAAGGGTTTTGGATACGTCCAGAGTAGCTGCAAAAGATTTACCAAAATATCATATGACAGAGGACTCGGGGAAAAGAAAACACCAGTAGAAAGTTCCTTGCAAATCAAGACACTCTCTCATTACTCCTTTCGAAATAAATTCACTTGATATTTCATTATTTGAAGTCAACATAACTTAAGGTAAAATATTTGTGAAAATTGCAAGTAAAAATTAAATTAAATATTAGGCAGTAAAAACCCAGCCTTGACTTTGGGACATTCTCACAAAATTGATGTGAGAGAATGGAACTCTTTGTGCTGCGAGGGCGACGGAATGGTGGAATGCGAGAGAGAACCTACCATTGTATAAATTTACTTTATTAATTCATCGTCTATAGAAAAAAGATAGTGCGACAACGCCATGTCTCAGAGATATAGAGTCAAGAGGGTTTGAAAGTAGGAGACAATTTATTAGTCTTTAGCCTTTAACTCAAAACTGTCCAAAACGACGGGAAGAACCGAAGCCCTTCACCTATCCATCCTACATCATAGTACTCCATACATGGGTGGATAAGATCCTTATATAATTGGAGTAAATGTTAGGCGGAAAAAATTATCTCAACCTGAATAGATCTTCTAGCTTTATCGAGGTCGCCCAAGTAACCTTTTTGATATAAAATTTCAAAGACAATTTATCATTTATGTTCAGACCCTGCTTTTTGTTATTCAGAGGACCGTGCGCCTTCCTAGTGTTAAGTTTTGAGGGAGCAGAAAAGATGTCTTTAGAAGATATATATATATATATATATATATATATATATATATATATATATATATATATATATATATATATATATATATATATATATATATATATATATATATATATATATATATATATATATATATATATATATATATATATATATATATATATATATATATATATATATATATATATATATATATATATATATATATATATATATATATATATATATATATATATATATATATATATATTATTAGTGATGGATCGGATGTCATATTTTCTAATTTGCGGATGCGGATACGGATGCGGATGTTGAATTTTGTCGAATGCGGATGCGGATGCGGATGTTGATTGCGGATGAGATTGCAGATGTGGATGTTAAATTTTCGAAAATAAGTTTGCGTTGTTAATGATATTCAATATGATATGACATAATATATATATATATAGAATAATAATACCAGAACTCAACAAAACTGCATCCCCCCACCCCCCCAAAAAATAAATAAATTAACAGTAAAATGTAAACCCTAATACAGTGGAACTCCAATATTCGTCCCCTCCAGTGTTCGTCTTTTCCGATATTCGCCCTTTAATTTTTTTTCGATATTCGTCGAAAAATCAATATTGTCCTACCTACGAAAGCCTATAACCTTAAAAATAAAAACTCTTAATAACAATCATTGTTTTTCTCATCCAAAAGGTAAATTTCTTTTTAAAATTTTTGTGTTTAGCGTTATGTAGGCCTACACAGTGCGTATTACGTATTATTTATGGCAGTACGCTGTTTAATATGTACTGTAGTTAAATTGTACAGTGTTTGAAATGATTTCGGAGATCGATTCTAGATTGAATTTTTTTTTTTTTTGTTAAAGAATAGATAGGCAAAATTCGAGGCTGGGAACGAATAATCCATTTTTAGTTAATTCCAATGGGAAAAAAATATTCGATATTCGTCATCCCCTCAGGAACGGATTAATGACGAATAGTGGAGTTCACTGTATATATATATATATATATATATATATATATATATATATATATATATATAATATATATATATATATATATTATATATATATATATATAATATATATATTATATATATATATATATATATATATATATATATATATATATATATATATATATATATATATATATATATATATATATATATATATATATATATATATATATATATATATATATATATATATATATATATATATATATTATATATATATATATATATATATATATATATATATATATATATATATATATATATATATATATATATATATATATATATATATATATATTATATATATATATATAATATATATATATATATATATATATATATATATATATATATATATATATATATATATATATATATATATATATATATATATATATATATATATATATATATACAATCTCCTATGGTGGACAAAGGTCAGAGGTTTACCGATTTCCACTAAAGTTGAGAAAATACCTAAAATTTTGTCGTTAATGGCCGATATGTCCCGATACACGGCGTTTCAAAGTGTGCAATTAAGCCAAGTTGGGAAGACAGATGAAGGGAGTGTGTTCCAGACTTTACCACTGTAAATTTGAGCATACCGGTTAAGTCTAGGGTCGGAAAGTTAGACAGAGAAGAATGAGACTGTGTAGAAAGACGTGTCGCACTAGCTCTTATCAATGGAGGAGCTATGCAAAGTGAGAGTTGACAAGAGCAATGTCCTTTGTAATAGCGATAGTATAGAGAGAGTGACATAACAATTTGATGGGCAGAAAGAAATTGGAGAGTTAGTAAGAGCAAAAGAATTTGTAAAACGAAATGCCCTAGACTCCACCTTCGAGAAGAACTGTATGTGTGGAACCACCCCAGATATGCGAGGTGTACTCTATACAAAGGCGAGCAACATTCCTCTAAAGAGCAAGCTTGTTTTGAAAGAGAAGTAATGTAATCTTTCCATGAAAGATCACGAGAAAAAAAAACACCAAGAATATTATTGAGAGATGAAGGTTTTATTTGTGTGTTTTCGATGATATATATATATATATATTATAATTCTTTTCAACTTGAAAAACGCCCCTCCCAATAGGAATTAATAGAGGGAAGAAGGGCAAATTGTAGCAACTAACCACTGGTCTTTTTTGTATTTTAAATTGGAGCAGAGAAAATATGGTCGTTTTCAATCCTTCAGAAATTCAATTCCTGCATCTCTCTACTCGACACAATCTTCCACACAACTACGACATCTTTTACAGAAACACACAACTCAAATCTTCGTCTCTCCTAAATATTCTTGGTGTTTCTTTTTCTCGTGATCTTTCTTGGAAAGATCACATTATTTCTCTTTCTAAAGATGCTTCTAGGAGGTTGGGTGTTCTGAGGTTCCTTCGTAATTTCTTCGCGCCACCCCAGTTGTAGGGGTGATGTTCACACAATTGAGGTGGTTCAACTTTTACAGCTCTCTTTGGAAAGGTGGAATCTAGGGTTTTTTCGTCTTATCAACTCTTCCACTATCACTAATTTTCTCTAATTCCTTTTCGCACGTTGAATTGTTGCTTTAGTTTCTCTATATTATAGCTATTACAACGGACACTGCTCTTCTGAACTCTTCCGTTGCATACCTCCTCCATGGAGTAGAAATCATGCGACACGACTTTCAACACAGTTTCATCCTTTTTCTGTCCAACTCTCTCACCCCAGATATAACTGTTATGCTCAATCTTACATTTACTCTACTGTTAAAGTCTGGAACACACTCCCTTTATCTATTTTCCCAACTTCCATTAACTTCCACTCCTTTAAACCCCGTGTATCGGAACATGTTAACCTTTAATTATACCAGATTTCCAAATACCAAATGTCCAAAATATGATAGCTGGCTTTAAAAGATAAAAAATATGATATCTTGAGCATCCCAAACAAACAAATACAACCTCGTGGCTGACTTGATTTCCACCCCAGTAGCTCACTTTTTCAATGTTTCAATCCTTTCAGATGTTTTCTCTCTACCCTTAAAATTTCCCACGTGACTCCAATATTTAAGAAAGACGAATCCTCCCTTCCTAAAAACTATAGACCAATATCCATCACACACACTATTAGCAAAATATTCGAAAAAAATAATATTTAGGCAGCTAACAGAATATTAAACCTCAAACATTTTTTCAATTATTAATAAGATTGTTATTATTATTATCTATCATTCTTACTGCCATTGTTTTATTATTGTTACTATTTTTATAATTGGAAATTTAATTATAAATTTTAGATTACAATTCTTATTATTATTATTATTATTGATATTATTATTATTATTACATCTATTATTTTCACTATTATATTATTACTGATATTATTATTATTATTATTATTATTATTATTATTATTATTATTATTATTATTATTATTATTATTATTAAAGTAAATATAATCATTGCAATTATTATTACTAGTATTATAGTAGTAAACATCATAAGTAACGTCTCTGTTACTTGCATGATCAATATTTCTAGACTTTTGTTACTCTAGAAGTAATCTATCATAACTTGTAATTATTAAATAAATTAAAAAAAAAATATATATAATTATATATATTAAACATTGGGACTCAAAGGAAACCAAAGTGTTTTCTTCTTGCAGCTCCTTTTCAGAGAACTAGTCTGTCACAATATTATTATTATTATTATTAAGATTATTATTGAATATAGTAGTATAGGACCTACTTTTAAACTTTAAACCTGTAAATGTACCATTTTGTGGATTGAATTGAAATAAGCATGATGTTTTTAAGTCATAGGCCCCTAACACCTCTTGCTTTTATTGATAAGGTTCTTGGAAAATCATATTAATCATACTCTTTCTTCTTGAGCAGGTCCCAGAACTTCCTTTTTTCCGGTTCCTGAGGGAATCCCGTAAGGATTTTCGGAACTATGAGGTTCCTCAAGAGGGGTGCGGAGCCACTCTCGTAGAAAGGCTTCGGAGCTCGGAGGTTTCCTCAAGAGGATGTGCGAAGCCCCCTCGTCCCACAAAACACTTAATTTCTACATATTGATACACAAAAACATACATATATACAAAACACAAAAGCGCTTTATTTAAATAACACAAGTCACAAAACATCTAATCTCAACAACATAAAACACAAAAGCACTTAATTTTCACAATAAAGAACACATGCTCTACGACATAAAACACAAAAACATTTATTTTCCACATTACTAGTATTATTATAAAAACACAAAATTCAAACACATAAAACACAAAAACACAATTTCAGCAATACAAAATGAAAAAACACCAAATTCAAACACATAAAACAAATAAATACTTAACTTCAATAATACAATGAACAAAAACACCAAATTTAAACACATAAAACACAAAAACACTTAATTTTCAGCAACACAAAACCCAAAAACACCAAATTCAAACATAAAAACACAATAAAAACACTTAATTTTAGCAGTAGAAAACACAGAAACGCCAAATTTAAACACATAAAACACAAAATATACTTAATTTCAACAACACAAAACACAAAAACACCAAATTCAAATACATAAAACAATAAAAACACTTAATTTCAAAACCTCAAAACACAAACACATCAAATTCAAAGTCTTAAAGCATAAAAACACATCATTTTATCAACACAAAGCTCAAAAACACGAAATTCAATCACATAAAGCACTATAAAACACATAACTTCCAAGCCTTGATATACAAAAGCACTTAAACTCATTAGCATAATTCACAAAACACGTTAATTCAAATTACAAAGCACAAATAATTTACTTATGAAATCTTACCTATGAAAAATTACTTAGGAAGTTCAACTTGGGAAAACTTACTCAGAAAACCTAACTTAGGAAAGACTTAGAAAAATTACTTAGGAAGCTTAACTTGGGAAATTTAACTTAGGAAAATCTTAGAAAAATTAACATAGGAATAATTACATGGGAAGTTCAACTTAGGAAAAGTTACTTAGGAATTTAGGAAAAACTTGGAAAAATTATTTAGAAAATTTAACGTAGGAAATTTAACTTGGGAAACTCTTAGAAAAATTACTTATGAAAAATTTAGTAAAATTACTTAGAAAATTTAACTAAGGAATCTTAACTTAGGAAATATTAGGAAATTACTTAGGAAAAAGCTTAGAAAACTTACTTCGAAAAAAAAAACTTAGGAAAAACTTAGAAAATTTAACTTAGTAAAACTTAGAAAAATTACTTAGGATACTTAACTTAGGAAAAACTTAAAAAAATTACTTAGAAAATTTAACTTAGGAATCTTAACTTAGGAAAAACTTTAAAAATTTCTTAGAAAATTTAACTTGGGAAGGAGTGAAAAGATGCCGAGAGTGCGATTCCTCAGTTTCATCTTGCAGCCTGATTCTTGAAAACTTTCTGTTTTTCTAAGTAGACTTTTTTCTCGAGCCCTTTCCTAAGTAGTCTTTTCTATGTAATTTTCCAAAGTAAATCTTCTAGCTAATTTTCCTGCGTTTTTCCTAAGTTGGATTTCTTTTAAGTAAGCTTTGTTAAGTAATTTTTCTAAGTTTTTTCTAAATTAAGATTTCCTAAGTAAGTTTTCCTAAGTTAAATTTATAAGATAGGTATAAGAGTTTAAAAACTTAAACAATTTTGATCGCAGAAATCTAAAAAGTTCAAAGTTTTACAGTTATTCACATGAAAAAAATAATATATTGGACCCATACCAAACGTAAATGACATTACATTTTTGAACTCATTTTTCTCAGGCGCTTGTTTGCCATATGAAGGTCGACTTCCTTTCTTAATGGTATCTTTTTAGTCAAATTTTTTTTTTAATTTATTCATGAAGGTACGTCATTAGCACTTATTTTTTATCGCCAATGTCCTAGAAAATGGCAAAAAAATCAACTTTATGCCTTTTTAAGCGACTTTATCTGAAAATTTTAAAATTTCAAGTTCATTCAAGTTCAAGCTCTTAATGGGGTAAAACAAATTACGTTCGACCTTTTTTCACTAGTGTCATTTCTCGTTATCTGCCACAGTTTGGGAGATATTTAACGTTATAAAATGTTTTTAGGCTTAAATTTTTTCAGAAGTTTAGGTCGATTTCCGCTTAGTTCCATTTTCGAAGTCAATTTTCGACAGTATAACAGTCGTTTTGCTTGTTGAAAAAGCACTAACTGGCTAATATTTGTCGAGTTCTAACTTTTACCCCTCATGTCGCTTGACTCTATCTACTATGGGTTCGGAGATATAATCTCGCGAAAGTTGATATAATTTATAGGTTCATTTTTATGTGCTCATTTTTATCCTACGTTTTCGAGTGTTTTGACAATTTTTGGTCCTCAGTAACTCAAAACATAAAAGACTTGCAATTTTCGTCTTACGTGAGAGTTTCCACCCCGTTATCGGCTGCATTATTTTTTAATTAAGTATCTCGATAGAGACAAAGGGTTCTGATATATTTTAGTAAGAATGTTGGTACTCAAGCTAATATTCGAGTTACGAACCCGAAAACGACCAACGTACCATATGGATGTCACAAAAAAATTATCTCTCGGTTTATTCTGTGCCAAACCTACATCCCAAAATCTATGTCCAAGAGTAAATTATAAATGCATGATTAACAGCGAATGGTATTCCTCTACAAACTGGGAGGAGAAGGGCTGAAAATCCTATCAAGCTGGTCCCTCAGTTTTGTATTATGAATTTTATATATGAATATACGTAAGATATAAGGGAAATCCGCTATGAGGAGCTGCGTCCTTCCTGGTGGGGGACTCCATACCCCGCCTGCCATGCTTTTATTGTAAAGCAGTACATAATACTAGGTCATATTTTAGTGAAAAAAAATTAATTCTTGAAATAGGCTTAGAAATGTGGAAAAAGGAAAAATATATTTTTTCATAATGAGTATGAACTGTCTATTTATTTAAGAGAGATATATTACTAAAGATCTTAAAGACTTGAACAAAGTCTTTAAAAAATATTCTATTTGAAAAAACAATTTTTCTAAAAAATTTTAAAATTTTTCCTAATTGTATACTTTTTTATATTGAAGTGAGCAAATGAAAACATAAAAAGATTTAAAGTTTAATTAAGCATGTATATTTTAAAAGAGAAGGAAGAGAAGAGAAACTTGAGTAGTAATAAAAAATAATGTAAAATATATAAAAAGAAATTTGCAAAAAAAAAAAAGAAAAAAAGAAAAAAAAAAAAAATGTAAAAAGAGGGTTTTTTTTTTTTTTTTTTTTTTTTGTCCAAAAAATACACGATTTTAAAAAAACAATTTTTTTGCATCACATATATATATATATATATATATATATATATATATATATATATATATATATATATATATATATATATATATATATATATATATATATATATATATATATATATATATATATATATATATATATATATATATATATATATATATATATATATATATATATATATATATATATATATATATATATATATCATCCGGTAGGGAAATTCCGGAGGCCTTACAATTTCCACCGGAGTTGGAAAAGTTCTATCTGGGTCATATATATATATATATATATATATATATATATATATATATATATATATATATATATATATATATATATATATATATATATATATATATATATATATATATATATATATATATATATATATATATATATATATATATATATATATATATATATATATATATATATATATATATATATATATATATATATATATATATATATATATATATATATATATATATATCAAGAAATAGGATCATAGCATAATGTTTAGTTTGAAAAGCACCAGAGATTAGGTGGATCATGTGAAGAAGGCAATCTATGGTACATCTCTGTTTTCTGAAGCCATATTGATTGGGATGCAGGTGGGAGTTTGTCTCCATGAACCAGTAAAGCCTATTGCAAACCATGGAATCAAAGATTTTTCCAAGGCATGATAAAAGATGAATGCCTCTATATGAGGAGGGATCATAAGGGTCTTTATTCCCCTTTCAAGAAATGGAGTATCATAGGGGTTTTCCATGATGTAGGAAAAAGGCCAGTCCTCCAGTTCTCATTATAAATGGATAATAATGTAGTTTTTGTTGGAGAGTTCAGGTGCAAAATCATCTTATTGAAGAGAAAATCTGGGCCATCTGCTTTGTCAGGGAAGAGATCTTTCATTACTTTCTCCAGTTCACAAGATGGGAAAGGTTGGGAAAGCATGCCAGAATGTTCAGTTTGGGCACTAACAATGCGTGGACAATATCATTTCTATTCCTGAGGGGGTCAGGGGTAGTGAGAAGCTAGAAGCTCAGGTTTGTTGAGATCATCCAGCAGCAGTTGTCCATTGGTGGTGAGGAGGAAAGTTTGAGGAACAAATTTGCCTGATATCTTGTGCATAAGATTCCAGACCCTCTTTGCAGGAGTACGGAAAGAGAGTTGTCCTCTAAGTTTCCTCCAAGCCTCATATTTAATTTTCTTAATCGTTCTTTTACAGATAGCAGATAGTCTGCGGTGTGTGAGCCTATTTTCTACAGATGAAAATTTTCTCCATATGTTGTAAGCTTTATTTCTATCGCGTATGACGGACCTGCAGGTGTCATTCTACCAGATGGACTGTACTTTGAAACCGGAAACACCCTTTGTCAAACTGAAGTGAGCTTTATCTGCAGTAATCATAGCCTCTGTTAGATTGTTGGTTTGCAGGGCCAGTGATGTAGAGGGATCATAGGTACCAGTAATTTGAGCAGAAAATTTCTTCCATATGCATCTATTCTCTGTGAATTTCCACTTGACCCTTCAGGCCTGAGGGCGTAAAGGAACCGTATCTTCAAGATGGAAAACAACTGGTAAGTGATCACTTGCTATGTATGATCCCAAACTTATAGGGCAAGAACCAAAAGGTTCCTCCACAAATAGGAGATCCAGGTCTGAACATGCGTGGTCAAACCTGGAGGAGTTATGAGGCTGTGTGTGGAGGAATGTGTTAGGAAGGAGAAAATGGCTTTGTCAGTTGTATTGACTTGGTGGGAGGAAAGGAAAGGTTTCTAAAAGGTATGATGTTCATTAAAATCTCCTAGGATTAGGAAGGGAGAAGATAATTGTCTAACATATGTGTAAGTTCATCAATTATTAAGTTACGGCATGGATTATACACAAAAAGTGTGGTTGCCCATGTATCTTTAAAAAGGATTTTTATTGTAAGGACTTCCAACACACCACTGGCAAATTCCTTTAAAACAATTTTGGAGTGAGGTATGGAAGTACGAATAAGAAAAGTCAGCCCACTACCACCTCTATTGGGCCGATCCTTACAGAATATGGTGTCTCCAGGTACAACTGGTGTATACTTTTGCTGTAACCAAGTTCCACATATACCTATTATCAGTGGCTGAGTGTTGGCAATATGGTTTCTAAGGTCAGGCAGTTTCCCAAAAAGGTATCTTGCATTCCATAAGACTATAGATGATGAAGCCATTATGAGGTTAATAAATGTTGGAGAAGTCTCAAATGATCTGGTATGATATGGAGAAATGCTACAGAAAAGGATTGTTCAGTACTATATATATTGAGAAATTTAAACAGTGTCGGAGTAAAAATAGCAATAAGCTCTTGAAATGTCCAGTCTTTAGATTTGGTAGGGATAGGAGGTCTAGGGGGCCATTTGTAGGAAAAACCACTTGATGAGCAAGGAAGGTCACTGTTTCCTAGACAGGTTAGCAGAGGGACATTTACCTGGGGGTTACCCCTATGAGTGTGATGAATTTCACCTACCTGAAGATTTGTTGGCCAATCATCTTGTATTGAGGAGGAGTTAGAGGCTCTTCTCCTTTTGGAGGCAGTTCGGGAAGGTATGAAAGTAGAGGGTGAAGGTTTGGATAATAATGCCTGAGAGTATGTAGGGAATGAGCTATGTGGACTGTTCTGTTCATCGCTCATTAAGGGAAAGGAGCTCTGTGTTGAGAAATATTTTGATGTTGTGAGCGTACTGGAGCGGATGTTTGGGGTTGTACTGATGCGGACAACATAGGTTGAGTTGGGACTGGAGTAGTACGAGGAGGGTTTAATTTCCGGAGAAAATAACAACTGGTTGGATTAAATATATATTTAATTCTGAAGGTTGTCCTTGATAAGAAGCCTGAATTCCTAAAGCCTCTTTGTAAAGTGGACATTGTTTAGAAGTTACTTTATGTGGGCCATTGCAAAAAGAGCCGGGTGGGAAATTAGTGTAGTCCTTTGCAGAATGGAAACCACTATAGTTTGAACATCGAAATTTAGATTGACATGTAATTCGACCATGGCCAAAATTCCAAAACAAAAAAACATGTCAATACGGAATGTGTATAGGTTATAGGGAAGAACAGGATAGGAATGTTGGTTCCTACAGACCTTGGGTGGGAGCGAACCTCTAAATTTAATACGAATAGTCATAGTGTTAATGTACTCACCTCCTTCGGATTTCACCCTCAATCAATTCACTGCCAAGATGGTGGAAGAGGTATGGTCTATAAGGCCCAAGTCTTCAAAAATCTCTTGCTCTGTGAGGTCTGGACTAACGGGGTAATATTTTCCAATAATTAATGACATGTACATTCTGACCTCCCGACCTAGGTACAAAAGCATTGCACTTTTTACTCTCCCAATTTAGAGATATCTGTAAGCGACAAAGGAAGATCATCCAAGGAAGGAATCTCAAAACTTTAAGAGAGACATCAATAACTTTCTTTATGAAAGACAGACTCGGAGAGAAAAGCCGGAGAAGTAATTTTGGGGTTTGTGAAAATGAACTTTCCTTCAATTGATTGAATAATAAACAACTTGTGAAGTGGGAGAATGTGAAAGGTTGGCCAAGATAACAGGGGGACTGCATTGGAGGTCTGGAAGGAAACGGACCTATTACAAAGAGCGCTGCCATCCTGGTGGTGAAATGCCAATGTTAATTTCTTCCTACCCAGCCGTACCCATGCCACGAGGAACAAGAAAGGGAGGATAAAGAAGTCAAAAAATAAAGAAACGGTAAAAATGGTTATATATTTAATGAAATACGAAAAATTGAAAAAAAAATCAATACACGTCCTGACATCGGCAAAGTCCACGAGGGAATCATTATTTGACTTATTACACGTTTTCCCATAAAAAATTTCATTTTACCCTCATTTTTTTAGTTTTTATTCTGAAACTGAAATTTGATGTACGAATTACACTTAAACCGAGATATTAATCGAACGGATGATATATAAATTTAAAATATTTCCAACAATTATATTATGAAAACAATAGTTTTAGCTTAAAGTTTCTCAATTTCATTCGAAAGAAATTTAAAAAGTACGAATTTCAATTCAGCTTACTTTTGCTTGTATTATAATGTAAAACAAAAATTATAAGGAAAAAATGAGAATTTTGTTTTGTACATAATGTTTTAATTTTTGCGACCTACTGTGACCCCCCCCCCAACCTCCAGAATATGTGATCACGATCCCTTTGTTGAGAGACGCTGCTTTATAGTATTATAAGAAACTTTCACAATCCTTTGTTTTCCCATCTTTCGTGATGTTTCCCTTTTAAAATCTTCCTCTTTCTCCTCCATGACTATATATATATATGTATATATATATATATATATATATATATATATATATATATATATATATATATATATATATATATATATATATATATATATATATATATATATATATATATATATATATATATATATATATATATATATATATATATATATATATATATATATATATATATATATATATATATATATATATATATATATATATATATATATATATATATATATATATATATATATATATATATATATATATATATATATATATATATATATATATATATATATATATATATATATATATATATATATATATATATATATATATATATATATATATATATATATATATATATATATATATATATATATATATATATATATATATATATATATATATATATATATATATATATATATATATATATATATATATATATATATATATATATATATATAGGGAGGTAGGCGGCCCTACCAGAAGACCAGGGAAGGATAGGGTTAGACAGAGCAGGGCAGGGCAGTGAAAGGCACATCATGGCAAGGCAAAGCATGGCAGGGCAGGTACATCGTTCGTAGTGGAAGGCAGTATTATAAAACTTATGACAGTTCGGGGCCACTTTGCTACGGAAAGAAGTCTTAAATCACAGTTTGAGGATACTCATGGGAACAGGATAAGTAAGAGTACCAATGGACGAGTACTTGTTGAAATCAATAATCACACTAGCAAATGAGACATCACTGAGCCAGATTAACATTAGCAAGGAGAGGTCAACTGGTACACTGATGAACCCGACCGAAAGTCTAATTTACGAGCGAGTCCATTATTTGTCTCAAAAACTCTGATCAACGTTCTAGAAAGTACTGAAGGCTATATGAAAGATATACTCTATGTAAGATTCTACACAGCACATTGTATGGAGTTTGCTTGACCGAGAAACGGTAGCAGAAGGCGATATACACCATATTATGAAACAATGAATAAGTATATAATAGAACACTAATAGAACAGTGATTTCTTTCGCAGCATTTTTTTCACTACGTTTGGCAATCATCTTGAAGGGAATCGGATATTTCTTTTTCTTTTTGGATTAAATATTTAATCTTAAAGGCTCCACCATCAAATTTGGGAAATTTCATTATTGGGCGAGATAAGTATTTTTGCATTCTTGTAAAAATTTATGTTGTGCCAAAATTTTGCCACTTCTGGGGCACTCCTTTTTTATTCAACATTTTTTTTGTCCGATCAAGTCCAAATTTTCAGACACTGCAGGAAGAACATATCTAAAAAGTATTGGACACTTTTTTAAATTAGGTTCCTAAAAAAAAAAAAAAAAAAAAAAAAAAAAAAAAAAAAAAAAATAGTCAAAATAGTTTCGACAAAATTTTTGAAACAAGTTTTATTTTTCAAAATGTTTTCCAAATTATTTTGCTTGTACCCTTTTTCTAGAAATATAATTATATCAAAAACTTGTTTGAAGGTAAATTAAAGACAAGGTCTTTATGAAGTCTATAAAAAATTAGCTCATTTCGGCCAAGTGACAAAAAAAAACTATAACAAAAAGGAGTTGTAGAGAAATTATGGATTTTTCACAACGTATATTTTTTTCGACTTCAAGGTCTTGTCACTTGATCACTTTTGCCCAAACTTACAAGAACACTGCACAAGGACTATATCTAAAAAAATTATTTGAGAGAAATTTTGATACGTATTGCAAGAAAAACATTATAGGCAAAATATTTCTTTTAAAATTTGGAAAAACTTCAAAAACCAATTTTTTTCAAAAAAACTTTTTTGAGTCAGAACCTTTTCTAGGGATACATATTAACAAACCTGAACTCTGTTTGTTAAAATAAGGTTTTTCTACAGCGCTCCTAAAAATTTGGGCTAGATTGGTCAAACGACAGAAACTTTATTTAAAAAAACGGAAGCTCTATGATACGGAAACTATATATTGATTCTACTGAAATTTTACTAATATGCAAAAAGTGTAAGTCGTCCAATTATGATCCCTCCCTAAGTTGTATGTTGGTACCTTCAAAACTAAAATTTTCATTCCATAAAATGGTTCGAACCTTTTTTTTAACCCTTTTCATAATTTTTGGGATGGAAAAAAAATAAAAGGAAATATTAAGACAAATAAAAATAAAATCACTAATGGACCTTCAAATTTACATTTTGCTACATAAAATTTTTTTATGTCTCCTCTAGTGGGCAAAGGTCAGAGGCACACTAATTTCCACCAGAGTTGGGGCAGTACCGGAACCTAATCTTTAAACGACATAACGATACACTGGGCTTGTAAGTGTGCAAGTCAATGGAAGTTGGGAAAAGAGATAAAGGAAGTGTGTTCCAGACTTTTCCAGTAGAGTATATGTAAGATTGAGCATAGCGGTTAAGTCTGGGGTCGGAGAGTTGGACAGAAAAGGATGAGATTGTGTAGAAAGACGTGTCGCACTAGCTCTTCTCAATGGAGGAGGTATGCGACGAGAGAGTTCGGAAAAGCAGTGTTCGTTGTAATAGCGATAGTATAGAGAGAGTGACGCAACAATTCGACGGGCAGAAAGAAATTGGAGAGAGTTAGTAAGAGAAGGAGATTTGATGAGACGAAAAGACCTAGACTCCACCTTCTCAATGACAGCTGTATGAATGGAACCACCCCAGATGTGCGAAGCATACACCATACAGGGACGGACAACATCCCTATAAAGAGAAAGCAATAGGGGTAGCGTAAAAAATCGCGAAGGCGCCTCAGAACATCCAACTTCTTAGAAGCTTGTTTAGAAAGAAAAGCAACGTGACGGTTCCAAGAAAAATCATGAGGGAAAGAAACACCCAGATTATTGAATATTAAGGACAGATGAAGGCTTGAGTTGCGTGTTTTCGAAGATGTTTTATGTAGTTGTGTCGAGTAGAGAGATGGAGGAACTGAGTTTTTGAGGCTTTCAAAACGACCGTGTTTTCTCTACCCCAATATGAAATACGAAAAAGATCATAGGTCAGAGTCTCCAAGGCCACCATTCTAGGGTCAATTCACTGTTGTTGGGGGTGTCTTTCAAACTGAAAGGAGAAATGAAGGGTGGAATCATCAGCATAGGAGTGGATAGGTGATGAAGTAATAGAGAGAAGTTCATTAATGAAAAGTAGAAAAAGTGTTAGAGATAGGACAGAACCCTGAGAAACACCACTATTAATAGATTTAAATGAATGAACGGTGGCCGTCTACAACAGCAGCTATAGAACGACAAGAAAGAAAATAAGAGAAAAGACTACAGAGAAAAGTATAGATTCCGAGAGAGAGAGAGAGAGAGAGAGAGAGAGAGAGAGAGAGAGAGAGAGAAGAGAGAGAGAGAGAGAGAGAGAGAGAGAGAGAGAAGAGAGATTAGAAATCAAAACCTTGTGCCAGACCCTATCGAAAGTTTTTGATATGTCTAGCGCGACAGCAAAAGATTCACCAAAATGATGAAGAACGGAAGACCAAATGTCAGAGAGAAGGAAAAGATCACTAGTAGAGCGTTTCTTACGAAAGCCATACTGGCGATCAGAGAAATGTTTCTAAGAACTGAGAGATTTCCAAATACTCCTGCTAAGGATAGATTCGAAAACTTTAGAAAAAACGGAGGTTAAAGAAATAGGACGGTAGTTATAGGGTTGAGAGGGGTCCCCTTGCTTCGTCACAGGCTGAATCAGCGCACTTTTTCAGCAAGAAGGGAAGGTTTATTAGAAAGACAAAGACGAAATTGTTTACCAAGGCAAGATGCAAGTTCAAAAGCACAAGTTTTGAGAACTACAGGAGTGAAAAGATCAGGTCAGTTCTCCTTCTTAGTGTTAAGCTCAGAGAGAGCAGAAATTACATTCTTAAGAAGAAATTACAATTTTAAACATAAATAAGCTGGAGGGAGTTGAAGATAGAGGAATAACTCCGGAATCGTCTAAGGTTGAATTAGAGGGGCAAAAGTTTGAGCTAAAAGTTCAGCTTTAGAAGAAGTCAAAACGGCAGTTGTACCGCCGGAAGATACTAACGGAGGGAAAGAGGAAGAAATTAGAGTTGGCATTTTATGGAAAATGCCAGAAAAGGCGTGAAGAAGAAGAACCAGAAATTTTATTTCATTTTCTACGAAGGACAGAGCTTTTGGTGTTTCAGAGGATAGATTTTGCACGATTCATGAATGAAATTTAAGTTAAATGAGTTTCTGGAGTTTGGAATTTGAAGACGACGGTAATCCTGCGGCGGAAGAACGAGAGAAAAGCAGATTAAACCAAGGTATGTTAGGTTTAGTAGAAGGGAAAGAATATAGAATGTACTCCTCGATGCCAGAGAGAATCACTTCAGTAATGAGCACGGTACACTCCGAGAGATCCCTCCCACGGAACCAATAATCATTCCATTGGAAATCAAAGAAGTACCCAAATGCCCCAAACATTTCCTCGCACTAGGAGGGGGTTTTTCTTGCGGAAGACTTGAAGTAATAGAAGAGGATGCAGAGATAAGAAGATAAAATATATAATATTTGTTCAAAACAAATATTATATGAATTGAGCAAACTGAAATAGGAAAAAATAAATTGATTTTACGTTTTATCAACTAATAATAATAATAATAATAATAATAATAATAATAATAATAATAATAATAATAATAATAATAATAATAATAATAATAATAATAATAATAATAATAATAATAAAAAGAAGAAGAAGAAGAAGAAGAAGAAGAACAACAACAACAACAACAACAACAACAACAACAACAACAACAACAACAACAACAACAACAACAACAACAACAACAACAACAACAACAAAAAGAACAAGAACAAGAACAAGAACAAAAAGAACAAGAACAAGCACAAGAACAAGAACAAGAACAAGAATTAATAATATAAAATGATAATATTTCAGAACATATGCTCTTCATGACTTATTAATTATTGATATAATTTAACTCACAATATATAAGTATCCTAGTGGAATGCTGTCCATAACCTACACTCACAGACACACAGACAAACACACAAACAAACAAACACACACACACACACACACACACATATATATATATATATATATATATATATATATATATATATATATATTATATATATATATATATATATATATATATATATATATATATATATATATATATATATATATATATATATATATATATATATATATATATATATATATATATATATATATATATATATATATATATATATATATATTATATATATATATATATATATATATATATATATATTATATATATATAGATTAAGCACAAAGGAACATTCAACTGCTCATGTTCCGTATATATAAGCAATTTTTGAAAAACCACTTTATTAAAAAGATATAACTTTTTAAGTTAACAGATTTAGCAAATTATAGCTCACGTTACGGACTTATTAACCTCAAGCCCTCCTCAGAACTGAGGAGGGCTTGAGGTTAATAAGTCGTAACGTGAGCTACAATTTTTTTTTTTTTTAATCTGTTA
>SEYY01007105.1:15000-20000 GCA_009176605.1 Armadillidium nasatum | reverse complement strand
GGTATGCATGCCTTTTGATTAAGATAAGCTTAAGATAAGATATGTAGGAGGAAGTTGTTCGAGGTACTGAAGGAGAGGTGGGGAGTGAGAGGGAGATTATTGAATGGGATCAAATCTTTTTATGAAAACCGGTGTTTCGAGGGTTAGGGTGAAAGGGAGCTTACTGATTGGTTTAACGTAGGAGTGGGGTTGAGAAAGGTGTGTGTAATGTCTCCTAGGTTGTTTAACCTGTTCATGGATGGTGTAGTTAGGGAAATTTAGAGGGAAGGGAAGGATATTAGGCTGAGAGGTGTTTAGGGTGAATGGGAGGTAAGTATTTTGCTGTTTGCAGATGATGCGATGTTGGTGGAGGAGTCTCACAAAAAGTTGAAAATGTTGGTGAGAGAATTTGTTGGGAAATGTGCAAAGAAAGGATTGAGAATAAATCCAGCAAAAAGTAAATAATTGAGTATTGGGGTGGAGATGAGGTGGTGAAAGGGTGGGAATGGGAGAGAGTGGAGATAAGGGGAGAGATTTTGGAGGTGGTGGAAGTATTCATATATCTGGGAATGTTGGTGGAGGGAAAAAAGGGAATAGGAAAGGAAATAAAGAATAGAGTGGTAGAAGGAATGAAAGTGAGGGGAAGACTAAGGGAATTATGAAAGAAGGGGAAAATATCGAGGGAAATTAAGGTACGAATGTTTGAGTGTATGTGATTGCCATTTTCAATGTATGGGTGTGAATTAGAGGTGGACCGGATATCCGCATCCGCATCATTTTTCCAATATCCGCAACCGCATCCCCCGCATCCCCATCCGCGGATAGTAAAAAATTAGGATGCTTATGCGATGAGATGATAGAAACAGCTAAAATAACGCCTTTCAAGAAAAAGCAAAAGCTCTCAGATACAAAAGAAACAAAATCTGTTAGCTTAAGCATTGCTAAATCAATGAAAGATCTTCTAGCTTCCAGCAGCGATGAAGAATCACAGTCAGAAGTGTCAAAGGATACAATATCGATTATTGAAAATTATCTGAAACTCCCACGTTTGGAGGCAGATAAAGACCAACTGGTTTGGTGTAGAGATAATTGCAAAAGATTCCCTTTTCTTGCTGAGCTGGCAAGGACTTATTTAGCATGTCCTTCAACTAGTGTTGCTAGTGAGCGTCTTTTATAGTGGAGCAGGCCTCATTTACGACGAAAAGCGAACCAAACTTTCACCTGAAAGAGCCCAAAAGCTTTTATTTCTAAAAAATAACTTACCAATTATTAACTTCAAATGGAATATGTGAAACTGTGAAGTGTGAAGGTAATACTGAATTACTGGCTATATATATATATATATATATATATATATATATATATATATATATATATATATATATATATATATATATATATATATATATATATATATATATATATATATATATATATATATATATATATATAACCTTTTTTCAAATGGGTGGAGGTTGGGGAAAGAGGTTGGTGGGGTGCTCAAGAGTTGGGTCCCCGTCCCACACCCTGATAACATAGATTCTGGATATTATATATAAAATTCCAAGAATCTATGGCAAAAACTCTTAAAAAATTAAATTATCCGCATCCGCATCCACATCTGCGGATATCCGCAACCGCATCCGCATCCGCATCCGCGGATAGTAAAAAATTACTATCCGGTCCACCTCTAGTGTGAATACATAAGTGAGGAAAAGATTAAATGTGTTTGAGATGAAGGTATTAAGAGAGATATGTAGTTTGAGGAGCTTAGATAGGATCAGAAAAGAAAGAATAAGGAAGATGTGTGGATAGAGAAAATAAATGGTCGGTAGAGAAAAGGATGGTGTACTAAGGTGGTTTGAGCATGTGTGTAGAATGGATGAGGACAGATGGTAGTCAGAGTGCTTAAATCCGAGGTTGAGGGAGGTAGTAGGAGAGGAAGGCGAAAGTAGAGATGCATGGATGGAGTGAGGGAGATTTGGCGGAGAAAGGGGTGTGAGTTAGGAAGAGGGCAGGAGAGCCGCGGACGACAGGAGATGGGAGACGGTGGTGAGGGGGATGAAAGGTAAGGTATGTGTGTGCGTGTGTGAAGGAATTCCACGAGAGTGGAAAGGTGGAAAGCGAATCAAAGATAAATAAATAGAGAAATATTAGGAATTGTTTATAAATTATTGTACAAGAACTAATCGCAAAGCAACACAGCATTTTAAATATAACCCGTAATTAATTTTTGCTGTTGGCAAATAGAGAGATTTTTTCTTTACGTCTTATACAATTAAATTCTTTTACACCTTTAGGTTTCTCTGATTATCTTCTTACCTCTGTATACAGTTCCAATTTCAAATCTTCCACAGGAACTGCCCAGCTTTAGCTAGACGTGGTTATGGCCCTTCTGTGTTGCAAATTGTCTAGCTTGGGAATGTATTTTGATTTTACCTGAGTTGATTGCTATTTTGGCATTAGGGTTTTCTCTGAGTGTGCAAAAATTTATACCAGTGGTAATTCTCTCCATGAAGGACAGTATGTTCAATATTTTCCATCAACAAAATATCATAAACTATTTTGCTTTTTCCAATTCATATCAGAGTTATATTACCAGAATTAACAAAATGTTAAACTATATATAGGTTCTAGTCTAAAAAAAAAAAAAAAAATAAAAATAAATAATAGTCCTTTCAAATAAAACAGGTAAATTATATATATATATATATATATATATATATATATATATATATATATATATATATATATATATATATATATATATATATATATATATATATATATATATATATATATATATATATATATTAGTGATGGAACGATTAAGAATTTTATGACGATGAAAATTGAAAATGTATATTTTAAAAATTTCCATTATTTGAATAAATTTAAAAATTTTATATAACAGGGAAAAATTACATTATCTTTTCTTTATTGTTTATTCAAATGCTTAATGCATGTAACTGTACTAATTGTAAAGGATATCCCAATCGCACACGGCCCGAGATATACGCTTGTAGATATCAAAGTAGTGATCAGAAGTTATTAAAACTTGCCACGAACAAATCTTGGTGTGTAAAAATCGTTGTGACATCACAATGAGAAAATATGACATGTGATCACTATATATATATATATATATATATATATATATATATATATATATATATATATATATATATATATATATATATATATATATATATATATATATATATATATATATATATATATATATATATATATATATATATATATATATATATATATATATATATATATATATATAGTCTGCTATAACCTCTCACAGACTATTTCTATGTAGAAAATAATGTCTGCTTTTGGACTTTTAACAACAACCTTTAAATCTAGCGCGCTGACCACTATTCTACGGCGGCAGTACAAAAGGAAATCACATTGGAACTTGCTCATGATCTACAGTCATGACGTCAAGTCCAAAGGACTCCCCCTACTACAACTCGAGCAAAGGGCAACGAGTTCAAAGGTCAAATCCATTACTCGCAGACAGTTATATACAAGATTTTAAAGTCTGCTATAACCTCTCACAGACTATTTCTCTATAGAAAATAATGCCTACTATTGGACTCGAACCAACAAACTTTAAGATGGTAAGTCTTGTATATAACTGTCTGCGAGTAATGGATTCGACCTATGGCCTCGTTGCTCTTTGCTCGAGTTACAGTCGGAGGAGTCCTTTGGGCTTGACGTCATGACTGTGGATAATGAAAAAGGTCCAATGTGATTTCCTTTTGTACTGCCGTAGCATAGTGGTCATAAAGGTTGTTGGTTAGAGTCCAATAGCAAACATTATTTTCTCTTTATATATATATATATATATATATATATATATATATATATATATATATATATATATATATATATATATATATATATATATATATATATATATATATATATATATATATATATATATAGTTGGTTGTTAAATCTGTGTTAAAGAGAGAATTGTGAGAAGTTTTGAAAGGTTAATCATTGTTTTATTTTGTTCCCAAAGTGTTTTCATAACGTTTGAAATAATTGCTTTTAAAACCAAGCAAAACTATAATAAAGGAAAAAAGATTTTTAAAACAAAAGATCTTTTAACACTGATTAGAAAACTCAATATAATGCTTTTAGGGTTTTGGGATGCGAACCGAATTTTAATATTAGTTTACGTCGTGTTTATGTCCTGGCCCGCACAGAGATAAAAATCTTAAAGAAAGCTTGTGCCAACACGAGCACGTATACACACACACACGCGCACATATATATATATATATATATATATATATATATATATATATATATATATATATATATATATATATATATATATATATATATATATATATATATATATATATATATATATGTGTGTGTGTGTGTATGTGTGTGTGTCGCGCGCGCGCACTCGCCCTCACGTGTATAAAAATAACATCGTCTCTTACATAACTAAAGCTACAAGTTTATATTCCAGCTATTTCTTGTTTCTCTCCTCCCTACACGAAGTTTCTTCATTAAACTTTAATTTTTTAAATTTATTTCCACGACACCAAGATCGGTTTTGGCAGTCCCTCGCTCTCTTAATCAATTCTCTTATTTTTTGCACTCTCTCTTTTTGCTTTAAGTATAATAAAATATCTTACTGATCCTCACGTCTTAAGATTAGTGCATCATCTCATTTTCATTTTATTTATAATTTCATAGATAATGTCGTTTTCTTATTTTTATCTTTACTTTTAGGTGCTACATTACACTATGTAGTACAGTTTTCGCTCCTGGTTGGCTGGTGTTATTTTATAACGCCTTTTATTGATAATGTATGAAAAATACTAATTTTTCCTTTGAAACTATTGTGGCTTGTATGACGAAACAACTTTGGAAACCGTGGGTTTCTTTCAATATTTATATCTAATTTTGGGCTAATAAAAATACAGTCAACTTTATATAATATTCAATTTAAAGTTGTAGGAAACGAATGAAAAAGTTAAAAT
>SEYY01007105.1:5000-10000 GCA_009176605.1 Armadillidium nasatum | reverse complement strand
AGTACTTAAAACTTCAAAATTTTCTTCTATCGAAAATTATTCTTGGAGGAATTCAAAAAATTACATTCAAATATGTTGATTTTAGTTGCGACTGGAGCCAATTCACCAATTTTAGACTTATTCCTTCCTTTCAGTAAAATTAAAAACTATTTTTTGTTAGAGTGGAGAGTTAGAGAGTGAAAGATTCTCACTCTGTGAGAGTCAACTCAACTCTCCCTTTCAAATTCAAGCAAATATTTTTGAATAGGGGGAGGGGGAGGTAGAGGGGCAGTATGCATTGCAATTATTACCGACAATTTTATTGGTTTATCACCGTTAAACAAAAGTCTTCTCAGCACATGTTTCATCGTCAGGAAGATCTTATTTAATACATGGATTCCGAATCTTCATTTGGAAATCAGTCTTGACAAAAAAAATCTGAAAAAAATATTTAAAAAAAAAGGCGAAGCATAAATGAAATTCTAGTAGTGTAATAATACGGGAAAATTTTAGTTTAATTTTACTTACAGCCTCAAGTAACCTAACATAACCGGTCCATCCCTTAATTCTCTCTTCCTCTCCACCTTCCCTCCTCTTCACCTTCACTGAGTGGCTGCATGAAATGCATCAGCTACGTTAACATTTTGACAGAAATAATTGATCGTGTTTGAACTGACGGGGAGTAAATATCACAATGGAACGGCAAGATTTAGAAGATTTCAGTACTAAATGTTTTGTAACTCTGATAAATTGGTTTAAAAGGGTGTATGGGGTCGCGACAAATTTAATAATAATAATAATAATGATAATAATAATAATAATAATAATAATAATAATAATAATAATAATAATAATAATAATAATAATAATAATAATAATAATAATATAATGATAAAAAATAATGATGGGGTCGTGACAAATATAATAATAATAATAATAATAATAATAATAATAATAATAATAATAATAATAATAATAATATAAACGATTGGGAGCTACCTTGACATAATATTCAGATCATATCGACTTTTGACTCGGAATTTCCAACATAGCTGTAAAAAGTGTTTGCTTGAAAAAGAACTCTCTCTCTCTCTCTCTCTCTCTCTATATATATATATATATATATATATATATATATATATATATATATATATATATATATATATATATATATATATATATATATATATATATATATATATATGTGTGTGTGTGTGTGGGTGTGTGGGTCTGTGGGTGAATGTGTGTGTATTAATACCTTAAGAAACTTCGGTTTTCCAGGGTTTGGTGGAGTAGAAGAAATATGTTGAATTGGATCTAGCTTACGGGAATGTCGTAACTTAACTCCCAAATTTGCTTAGGTTAGGTCAGGTTATGCTACTAGGTTGGGTTAGGATGTTGAATTAGAATTGGTTAGGTTTTTATGTTAGGTTAGATTAGGTTAAAGTTTGGTTAAGTTTAGGTTAACAAATTTGATTAAGTTAGATAAGGTTGGGTTGAACAGCGTTAGATTAGGTCGTCCTTCAATACAGTTTCATGATAATAACCTCTTTTAATATACAGAAGTAAGTTAAAATACCGATTTTTATTTCTTAAAGTTAATTTCTGACATTATTTCAGCATCAAATTTTTTGACACTTGACGTACCAAGGTTTTGTTAGCCTCAATTACGTGCATGAACACAGCAACCTTTGTTTCACTTTCTGATTAATAATAGCCTTTTGACAAAAGCTTCTCAAACACTTTATTATCATTTAAGATCATTCATTAGGTTTCTGCAACCGCAAAACTTGTGTCATAGAAATTTGATTGTAGTAAACCTTGAATTACAATTCTGAAGAATATATTTCATAATATAAATTTAGTTTTACATTATTTTTTTTAATCTTAAATTTACACTTTTTAATTTCCTTTATCAGCAAAAAATATTTCATCATAAATCTTCAGGGTTATTTATTATTAACACCAATTATTAAATACATGGACGAACTATTCTCTGCGTCTTGATGAATGTTCGAATATATATATATATATATATATATATATATATATATATATATATATATATATATATATATATATATATATATATATATATATATATATATATATATATATATATATATATATATATATATATATATATATATATATATATATATATATATATATATATATATATATATATATATATATATATATATATATATATATATATATATATATATATATATATATATATATATATATATATATATATATATATATATATATATATATATATATATATATATATATATATATATATATATATATATATATATATATATATATATATATATATATATATATATATATATATGTATTAACTTTATTAATAGTATTATCTTAAAATTATCTTAATTTTAAATCATAAAATAAAACCTGATTATTTTCTGAAAGAGATAAATTCTTCATTTTACAAAAAGTAGATAATATTCGAGTTGTTCAAAAAGCAAAGGACGTACTGCAGGGATAAGATATTTCTCTGATCTGTAATTTTTTTTTCATAATAAAACTATTATTTGTATTATTTAAAATATTTGGTTTAAAATCTTCATTGAGATTAAGATGAAAGTTTTAATGGAAATTTTGTCAAACGATTACCATTATTTTCATTCCTACTACTGTTATTGTTTTATTGTCATTATTATTATTATTATTATTATTATTATTATTATTATTATTATTATTATTATTATTATTATTAGAATCAATATGATTATAGTTAAAACCCTTATTATTAATTAATTTTCGATATTTGTTCTCTCTCTCTCTCTCTCTCTCTCTCTCTCTCTCTCTCTCTCTCTCTCTCTCTCTCTCTCTCTCTCTCTCTCTCTCTCTCTCTCTCTCTCTCTCTCTCTCTCTCTCTCTCTCTCTCTCTCTCTCTCTTTTATTCTAGCAATATTAGAATTTTAATTTTATTATTTTATTGTCATTATTTTCATTTTGGTACTATATGATTCGGCCGTCGTCGAGAGTAGATGTGACTAAAGATAGATGGGAAAAGAAAAGCGAGAAGAATCAGAAAGAAGATTGAGGAGAGAAAAGAAGAGAGAAGGTTTATGCATTCAGATAGTATTGAACAAAATTTGAAAAACTAATAGCTAAAATTTATTTTAAAATTAAAATTTTTGAAAATATTTTTGCATTAAAAATATAAATTAAAGTTTCGATAAAATTATTATATATCAAAATTTATAGAGGAGCAACAAATCTTTCAATATAATGGACTTTCGGCTTTTAATGAAAAATTAAACTTTAACATTAAGAATTTGAAATTTAAAAACAAGAGTTTGAAAATCGACGACAGGATCGGATCATGTGAAGAGAACTAAATGCAAGGACGACAGGACTAGCCATCCGGCCTTGTGATTTCTCTGTCAACGGCTTGTAACTACTCCAGAACCAGCATTGGGAACCATTGCTCGGAGAAGCGCAATCTTTTGAAGACCCCTGGGAGAGAGTGTTTGGAGGTTGGTTTGAGAACGATGCTGGTCCTACTGAAAGGGTGAAAACCCTACCTGAAGAGTCTGGATAGGACTCATGGACCGGCATGGGGACCGGCGAGCCGAAGAACTTGATCTTTTGGAGGGTTCTGGGAGATCTTCTTCAAGCAGATGGGGAAAGATGCTGGTTCCACTGACAGGGTGAAAACCCTTCCTGGGAGAGGATATAGATATAGATATAGATATAGATGGTACTAGATTAGCTTTAATCCTAAAACATTCATTTATTAATTTAATTTTTTGGTGATAGATTAATTATTTTTAGTTCTACCATAATTCATTCGCAATTAACAACTGAGTATCATTCGAGTCTACTTATATATTTGAATATTAGACTTCACATAAGGTATATAATCATATATATGTTACCTTATTTGCTGGGTCACTTAAAGTCTTATCCAATTCTTTTACTATTGCATGTAATCGTTTAAATTATTTCAGTTTGTATTTTTACTGTTATTTTATTATCATTTTCATTTATTATTGTAGGATTATTTTGAGCCTTATCTGATTCATTTATTATTGAATGTTTTTATTTAATATTTTTTGTATTCCTATATTCATTATTATTATAATCATTAATTTCATTTGTGTTTTCCATATAATTAATGCTGTTCATAATTTCAGGTTCCCATCACAGAGTTGTATTAAACTTAGAAAGAATAAAGGATTCTTATTTTACCCCAAAAGAAGAAATATATATAATATATATATATATATATATATATATATATATATATATATATATATATATATATATATATATATATATATATATATATATATATATATATATATATATATATATATATACTTACTTACTGTCCTCCCCCAGGAAGGTCGGGGTCCAGGAAACCGCGACCTGTCAGTGGACTCAGCAGTCTTCTCCACTCATCTCTGTCTTCCCACATTCTTCTTCCCTGTATTTCCTCCATCGTGGGCATCCCCAATCTTCTCAACGCATCCTGCACCGATTCCCTCCATTTCTTCCTAGGTCTGCCCCTTGGCCTTCTTCCATTTGGCGTCCAATTCCATCTTCTCTTCGCAATTCTATTTTCCGGCATCCTTTCCAGATGACCCCACCACCTCAACCTCGCCACATCTATTCTCCTCAACACCGGTACCACTCCCACCTCTTGTCTCACCCTCTCGTTCCTTATCCTATCTCTTCTGGTTTTTCCAATCATAGCTCTCAGAATCCTCATCTCTGTTGCTTGTATCTTGCTTTCCTGTCTTCTAGTAGTGCACCACGTTTCTGCTCCATACATCATTATTGGTGTCAACACATTTTCGTAAATTACTCTTTTTACCTCCAAACCCATATGTTGATCCTTCAGCAGCGGGTACACAGCTCCTGCTGCTCTCCCTATATATATATATATATATATATATATATATATATATATATATATATATATATATATATATATATATATATATATATATATATATATATATATATATATATATATA
>SEYY01007104.1:0-12537 GCA_009176605.1 Armadillidium nasatum | reverse complement strand
AATGACAAAACTAAAGCTACGGAACATGCAGACTACGCACTGCTATTCATTTGATTAGACTATGGTCATACATACTGTATGAAAAGAAGGTGTAATAACTAACTACCATTCCCACAAATTGGCTTAGTAATGATATGATGCAAAGACCACACATATACCTATCCAATCTTTTCTTAAATGTTAAAAGTGATTTCAACAATTTTCTGTGACAAACCATTACAAAAATTAACTATGCTGAATGGGTAGTTTTAAATTTTCTTATTGTGACCTCTGGTTTCTCTTCCATGTTCTATTAAGAATTTATTGACTTCAATATTATAAAAAGTTATAAATATTTTATAAACTTGTAACATATCCCCTGCAATAAATCACCTTTCTACAGAAAACATTCCTAACTCCTTCAGCCTCTCCTCATAACTCTTACTCTCAAGGCCAGAAATCATTCTTGAGGATCTATGTTACTCTCTTTCCATCATAAATATATTTTTTTTAAATGAGGGACCTAAAAATGGGTTGAATTATAATACTGGTCTAACATACCTATTACACAGATTACTTATAATTTTCTTACTTTTGTAATCAACATGGTGATTTATTAATTTATACCTAAAATCTTATAACTATATATATATATAAAAAAAACCTGGCTAATTTCCATGCTTTTAAATGATGATTAGCCACTTTCAAATAAATACTAATAATCAGGTAAAGGTTAAGAAGTTGTCTGACCTTTTGATATATGGAAATATCAAAATATCAAAACATTGGTATATCAATGCAAATTTTTTTGACATTTGTATTATTAATATTTAGCTTTCATTTCATTTATGCCTATTAATATTATTATACTTAGTTTGACTTATAACCTGAATGTGCTAAAGGCCTACTGCTATATATATATATATTATATATATTATATATATATATATATATATATATATATATATATATATATATATATTATATATATATATATATATATATATATATATATATATATATATATATATATATATATATATTATATATATATATATATATATATATATATATATATATATATTTTGATATCACACTTTTTTACACTTGAAATATTCTTTTTCAGTAACTACTAATTTAAAATGTTGCAAAAACGCAAGACTAAAATCTGAAGAACAAATTTCACTTATATCCTTAATATTCATCTTGTCACTATGGAAGGTAAATTATTATTCTGTAAATCTGTTGTTATTTCTCACGGATGAAGCTACTTTGGTATCATTTGCAAACCTTACATTTTATAAATGAGATGCTGAAATGCATTGCACATTTATTTAAATACTTTCTTTGACTTTCCTTTGTTTTCACAAAATACTTGAATACCAGGTTGCTATATTTTGTCCTTAGACCAGTCCTTATTTTCAGCATTTTTATTTTTTAAGTTGAAAGATAGCATTTGCCAGGTTAGGTCTATTAGCTGACCATAGATGTACATTTACCCTTCAAGTCAAGGTTAGGAGGTTAAATCAAATGTCTGTTAGATCATAAAAACTATTCCAACCTAACCTTTACTTGAAGGGTAAATCTATGATTACAGTCAGTTAATATAACTAACATGACTGACTGTCTTTCATTAACTCAAAAAAAAAAAAAAAAAAAAAAAAAGCTAAATATTACCAATAAACACTCTAAGGACAAAATATCGGGTAGTACTTTAATAATGTAGGCCCGAATTTTTTTTTTTACTCACCTAACTCCGAAAATGGAATTTTTTTTTTTTATGGTAAATCAATAAACGACAAATGATTTTGTAAAAATTAAGAAAAAAAAAAAATTAAACCTAACAAAAATTATTTTTCCCTGTATGATAATAAAAGATCTTTGAATATGATAATCACAAACAATGACATAGTCACTTAAAGGTTATCAATACTTTCATATTAATAGATTGCTGTTAAATAATTTTTTTTACTCTCCTCCCACCCCCCAAATTTTTTTTTCAATATATATGGTATATATATATATAGGTAAAGGTGGAGATTGTTTCTGAGTTTCAATTGTTAAAAAATATCGAAAATCAAAAATATCGGAGAAGCCTATCGTAAACAAGAGAGTTGCCAGAGGTACTATTACTAGACATACACACAATTATTATTACTTACTTTTCTAGCAGAACCTAATTCGACTTATCATAACCTGAACTACCGAAATTGCCGTAAAAAGAGGCCTAACCTACACAAGAATTTGCCGTAAAAGAGACCTAACGTACACAAGAACGTTTGCACGACATAGTAGCCTAGGGCTAATTATAGGTATAAAAATATCGATTAAAATAAAATATAGACATAAAAAATATCGATATAAAAAATATCGAAACTCAGAAACAATCTCCACCTAATTATATATATATATATATATATATATATATATATATATATATATATATATATATATATATATATATATATATATATATATATATATATATATATATATATTATATATATATGGCTTAGGTGTAGATTGTTTCTGACCGATATTTTTTATATCAATATTTTTTTGTCGATATTTTATTTTAATCGATACTTTTATACCTAACAAATTTCAAGTGTAATTTCAAGTTCAGATACCTTAAATTTAGGTTATGTTATAAACTATAAGTACATTAAAATTATTATTATTACTATTTAGGTTAAATTACGGTGTAAAGGAGGGTGAGAAAAGTATGAGGAGTAAACAGGTATCTGATAGAAAAGATTGACGATGTAGGAAGAAGAATTAGAAAGAAATATACTATCAAGTTGGAAAACAGATGTAGGGAGGAGATCCAGATAGAAGGTAAATATAAGCTCAAGTACTATTGAAAAGTCTTATTGGTTGTTTTTCTTTTCTCTTTATATATAATTATTGAGATCAACACATCCAATAGTTTCTATCGGTAAGATTCAATTTCAGGAACCACTCATGTTACGAGCAATAAAACAAAATACCGAAATCAAAACATTTATGAAGCTTATGAATACTAACATTCTTATAGATTATTATTATTTAATAGTTATAGAAATCACCCAAAACCTTAGAAATAAAACAATGAACTTACAAATAATAAGATAAATAATTTTTGGATTATTATGGATTATTCCACAGTCCTACCGAGAATTACTATTTACAATTTCATTAATGAGTATTTCATTACCAACCTATTATTGTTAATTTCTTTAACCAGACCAATAACTGTATTAATACTATTTATTGGCGAAATTTGCAAGATGATCTATGGGCCAATCACTTCACTTTCCCTGTTTCACGATTTTGGGTAACTTGATGAAATCCCAATATTAAAAGCCTTGATGATGTAACAAGGCTTGTATTTCTGGATATCACAGGTAAGTTTTTGTGGATAAGATTAATCTTCAGTTTCTAAATCCAATATGGGTATAAATAATCAACAACCTTAAATTTCAGGGTATAAAGAAACTTCATCAATAATACCCCAGGTATAAGAGTATAAGTTAACAAAAGAATCTTTTCTGAAATTAACAAATAAATATTTTTATTAAGAAAAATAAGTAAAATAAAACACACCTATTACCTAACCCCTACAACGGCATCTTCGGTAGTTCAGGTTATGATGTCGAATTAGGTTCTGCTAGAAAAGTAAGTAATAATAATTGTGTGTATGTCTAGTGTAATAGTACCTCTGGCAACATTCTTGTTTACGTTAGGCTTCTCCGATATTTTCGGACAATCGAAAGTCAGAAACAATCTACACCTTTACCTATATATATATATATATATATATATATATATATATATATATATATATATATATATATTATATATATATATATATATATATATATATATACTTAGGTGTAGATTGTTTCTGAGTTTTGATATTTTTTATATCGATATTTTTTTATCAATATTTTATTTTAATCGATATTCTTAACATTTTAACAGGCTTCTTTTACGGCAACTTCGGTAGTTCAGGTTATGATAAGTCGAACTAAGTACGCTAGAAAAGTAAGTAATAATAATTGTGTGTATGTGCGGTGTAATAGGGCCATAGGCCTGTATCTCGCGGCAACATTCTTGTATAGTTTAAGCCTCTTTTACGGTAGCTTCGATTTTTTCGAATATCAATATTTTCTAAAAATCGAAACAGAAACAATCTACACCTTTACCATATATATATATATATATATATATATATATATATATATATATATATATATATATATATATATATATATATATATATATATATATTAACTATTATTTCCATTTTTAACTTCAAATCTTTTATAATCTAGTCATAATAACAACTGGTCAAAATAGTCAAAGGACAGTTTTACACTTTCAGCATACGATCTTCTGATGTTATATTGAAAAAATAATTATTCTTATTAGTTTAAAAATTTTTTTTTACAAAATCATTTGTCATTTATTAATTAACCATAAAAAAAAAAATCATTTTCGTAGTTAAACTGTGAAGGAAAAAAAATTTGGGTCTCTGTCACTAAAGTATTACTGTAATTAAATTTAAAAATATAATACTCAAAATTATAATCTGAAGGAATTCCTTGTAATATAACACTATATCTAGAATGAAAATTTTATTTTTAAAAAATTTTTTGGGTATTTTTAGAGTAGAAAATTGTTTTCTGAGCCTTATTTAACCTAAAAGATATTTCCTACCAATTCATTTTCCTAATTTCGTTATATGAAAAATAATGTACCACTGGGAATATATATATATTTATTTACCCAAATATTTAAAAGCTTTAATTCTATAAAATAACTATTTGCACATTATTTTGGGGTCTGCTATACATTTGGAATATCAAGGTCAAACCATCAAAATAATAACCATTAAAGTAAATATACATTAGATTGGCAATAATAAAGTTCATAAATATTTAATTATATTTCAGCACAAAATATTTTATAGACTGCCTGTGGATTGCTTAAGCAGTGCCCCTAATAGAAAAGGCCCAAACAGATGAAATTAATAAAGACTGATAACAGTAATTAGTTTCTTGCTGTAATGGCCAAATAATTAAGTAAACAGCTTTTGTAATTTTAAATACACCATTTATTTTATTTTAATTTGAGGTTTATTATCTTTTTACTTACTTGTATATTTTTTTTTTTAGACGTATGCGAATGATTCCCTTAGGATAAGATCATAAAATAAAACTGGCAAAGTAGGGTTTATGGTCTTTGTGTCGTGAATAGTAATTTGATCGAGAATTTTACCACTTATTAACCTAAGCTAACCTATCTCGAATTTTGACACAAGAATCAATTCTTTTTCAAGTTATTTTATAAAATTTCAATTTTTAGTAAGAATTTTGGAACTTTAATTTTATTTATCAATTAAAGAACTTAAACTCCATTGACAAACCCTAACCTCACAGGGTCACCATCTTTTATGGGCAGGATCCATTTTCAAAACTTTTTTTTTATTATTTGAGCTATTGAGCTGAAATTTACAATGTATATGCATTTTTTCCCGCTGAAAACAGTCGATTTCTGACGTTTTTCTGAGTTTCTAACGGATTAGGAGTTATAGGGGGTCAAAATTCAAAAAGAGATTAAATAGAAGTGGTAAAATAGTGGTCAGAATGATCCAAAAACTCCCCTGTACATTCTTAGCCCCAATTTCTACAATATTAACCGAGAACATTTGGGAATAGTCAGGCTGGTGTTAGATTTTAGGAAGTCAAATTTTTTTTTGAAAAAAAAATTGAAAAAATATATACCCTTCCGGAGAAAAAAATTTCTTAAAAAAAATCCCTGTGTCTAATGTGTTTGAAAATTGGATATTGTTTAGAGAAGGGATGGATCTAAAACTTTTATTTAGGACACTTTTAAAAACTAATTGTTTGATTCGAGATACAGCCTCTCAAAATTTGGAAAATTTGAAATTTCGTCGAAAATTCGGCCATTTTCGATAAGCTGTATCTCGAATCAGACAAATAGATTTTAAAAGTGTTTTAAATAAAAGTTTTAGACCTATCCCTCCTCTAAACAATATTTAATTCTCAAAGACGTACAATCCATATTTTTTTTTTTTTTTTTTTTCTCCGAATGTGTGAATTTTTCAAAATTGGAAAAAAAAAATTTCGACACCTGGTCAAGTAAGGGCATATAACCTGTTTTCTGTTATGCACACATCAAAACTCTCTAAGAAATTTTTATAGCCAATAGATTTACGAATATACACACCAAATTTCAGACCAAAAAAATTTTTTAGGCGTCCTCACCGTAGATTTAAACTTACCCTAAATTTAAGAAATTGCTTCTAAACTTTAAATCCCTCGTAAAAACGTTAGGAATGGAGTTTTTTCGTCGGGAAAAAAGCTATATATACTGAAATTTTCAGGAGAATCGGATAAAAAAAAAAATTTTTTTTTCAACAATGGATCCTTCCCTTATATAAAATTTTTATAAATTGGTAATCAAATTTTAAATAATATTGTTTAATAAATTTCAGTTTTAAAACTCACTTTCGGTAGAAGAAAAGGAAGCAAAGATTATAAAAAATAAAACAAAATATGCCACAGCAAATGAAGTTCCCCATAAGCATTTTGGATGCTTCTTTATCAATCTGACGAAGAGGGATCCCTCTAAGGAGAGCGTTTTCATTCAGGGTACAGAAGAGATGAACATTTCTTTTATTTCTTAAGGGGAGGTTTGGATTTTCAAAAAAAATATTTCATCCGATTCACCTGAAAATTTCAATATATATAGCTTTTTCCCGACGAAAAAACTCGAATCCTAACGTTTTTACGAGCGAGTTAATGCTTAGCAGTTATATCGGAATGTTTTTTCAAATACATATCTACGGTGAAGCCACATAAAAAATTTTATTGGTCTGAAATTTGGAAGATATGTTCCTAATGTTCCTACAAAAACTTCTACTAGAGTTTTTCTCCCAGAGTTACAAAAAAAAAAAAAAAAATAGTATTAACCCAAGACTAAGGTGACCATCCGTCCCGAATTTTCCGGGACAGTTCCGATTTTTTTTAAGATCGACATTTGTCCCGATTTTTAGATTAGGCAAAAATTATTTATCCAGCCAGTCTGCAAGACAGGAGAAGAAGGCAGTGACACACCGTCAAACAGTCAGAGGACGCGGCGCATTTGAGCAGAAGGCTAAAATATATTTTATTTATTTTTTGTAGAATGTCCTTAACTAGTAAACCATATGAATTATTTTTGAAAACAACAATCGTATTTCTTCTTTATATTAAAAATCCTCTTCTTTTATACATCCCTTAAAACCCTTACGAGCAGGGTATTTGGAGGTTGGGGGCAAAGTTCAGAAGCGTCCCGATTTTTGGTCAAAAATATGGTCACCTTACCCAACTGACCCACTATCGAAAAAAATTATTTTTTGGAAGAAAAATCCACATTTCCGAGGAAAAATATTTTAAAAACAAAGTATAATTACAGTAAACAAATTTTGGCACACTTATAGAGGAGTGTTGGCTTTACAAATTTTTCTTCTTTTATTCGATCTGATTTGTTTGTTCCGAATTTCAAAAGTTTGAGAGGCTATATCTGTCTTCAAACAATTAGTTTTAATAATGCTCTAAATAAAAGTTGTAGACTTATCTCTCCTCTAAACAATATCCAAAAATATCAAAAATGCTCGCAAAATATTTTTTTTAAATAATTTTTTTCTCCGAAATGGTAAAAAAAAATTCAAAAAAAAAATTCGACTTATTGTACTTTTTTTTCTGGACGTGATATCAAAAATCTGTTGCAAACAATTCAAGAGATTGTTCAGGCAAATTTTGACCGCATGTGGAAAAAAATTTTTGACCCAGCTAATCATTTGTTTTCGACTTTTGACCACTAATACCTATGAAACCGTTATACTGATAAAAACGCTAAAAATGGAGCTTTTTGAAGCGGGAAAAAAGCTATATACACTGCAAATTTCAGCTCAACCGGTCCAAAAATAAAAATTTCCTTTCAAAATTGCAAGAACTCTTTAAAATATTAGGTATAAATGAGTTAAAATTAAAAGGGAAGGAATAGTTCCGGAATCACCTAAGGTAGAGTTAAAGGCACAAGCGAGTGAATAGTTCAGCTTTAGTCGAAGGTAAAACGGTAGTTGTATCGTCATAATATACTAGAGAAAAGAAAGAGAAAGAATCAAACTTGCAGTTAACATTGTTTTGCAAAATGTCAGAAAGGGCTAGAGGAAGAAGAGCCAGAAAGATTATTGCATTTGCGGCGGAGAAAAGAGTTTTTGGTATCTCTAAGAATAGATTTTGCACTTTTCCGGGATGAAATATAAGGTGAATGAGTTCCTGTGGTTTGAAGACTACTGTAATCCTTAAATACAGCATCCAGGGGTGGTTCGTGACCTTATTGCAAGTTTTTGCAACCACTACTATAAACAATTAGTTAGTATACAACTGCTATTTATTACTTATTGTTTCTTAATTTGTTTAATAGGATTAAATTTTCAATAAATTAAATTGCATCTTAATATATTAACAATACAATGAAACGTTTAATGTAAAAAAAAAAAAGGAAAAAAATAAATAAAAAAAATAAATAAAAAAATAAAGTAAATCATTTATTTTGATGTTGTTCGAAACCAATAGAAGTTTGCAAAAATTTGCAAAGCAAAATTTAATATATACTGACGTGAGGAGCGTATACGTACAATTTTTGCTTGCAAGCAAAATTTGAAGAAAAGTAAGTAAGTATATATATATATATATATATATATATATATATATATATATATATATATATATATATATATATATATATATATATATATATATATATATATATATCTATATATTTAATTGACGTTTTGTTTATTTCAGTGAATGTGTAATATTATGGCCTCTTCTCTTTCTCTACGTAAATGTTCCCAAATAAGTTTGATCATACATATATAAAACCAAATTGTAGGTGCAAAACTTCCCTCAAATCTGCAAGTACTTCGAGTTTTATTCTATAATTTACGTGTAGTTAAATTATCTCTCAAAGAAAGTGCAGCTCTAGTCGTAAAAGAAGTTCTCATTTTTTGGGAAAAGGCACAAATTCCAACGAAACTAATTGGTCACTACAATTGAAAAAAATTGTATCCCTGTATAATGAATGGGCAGATTTGCAGAAGATAAATAGAGTATCAGATGTCGAAACCAATAAACGAACCAAATTCACTGATAAATTTAATGATCTGTTTGATGCTGCTCAAGAAAATTTGCTAAACAATATCGTTATGAATGAAGAGAATAGAACATTTTTATTAATGCAACGTATGAAAGTATGATAAGGTTTCATTACTGGCATATTGACTTGAAACATAAAGTAAGTGAAGAATATAAACAGAAACTGAAAAGAAGAACATAAACTCAAGAGAACTTATGAAGAAATGGAGAGAAATGTCACGGTTGAGTTACCATGGTCAAGAATGATAGAAGAGATGAAAAAGAAAGTGAACATGCTTATGTCCCACATAGAGATATTTAACCAGGCACAAGTGATTCAATGACAGAAAGAACTTCAAGCTCAAGTCTATCTGAAACATTAGACAGATGTAAAATTAGTGATCGTAACGCAGTCTACCTTTTAATGGCAGCAGCAGAGGCTTTCAAATATAATCCAAAACCTTAATTATTAATCGTGCCTCATTTCAAAATCGAAGGAAGGAATTCAGGGAAAAGAAATTAAAGGGGAATTTAATGCAGCAGTTTATAATGCTTTGGTGCTATATTGGGATCTCAAACTTCTTCTAGGATTATGTGGTGTAGAAAAAGAAGATAGACTGGCAATTCTTGTAACTTTCGATGGCAAAGAACAATTTTTAGGAATCCCTGAAATTTCAGCATCTACATGAGAAGAGCAAGCCATAGCAGTTTATCAATGTGACAAATTGGAATGTAGAAAAAAAGATAGAGGCACTGTGTTTTGACCAACAGCAAGTATCGTCAGAGTAAATCGTGTCTGTATTAATATCGGGAAAATGTTTGATTGGGATTTGCTCTACCTTCCATGTCGACATCACATCTTTGAATTAGTATTGAAAAGTTGTTTTGATCTATTAATGGGATCAAGTTCTGGACCGGATATTAAATTTCCTTAAAAGATTTAGGGAAACTTGGTCTGCCATAAACAGGAAAAAATATCGCTGTGGGACAGAAATTGTTAGAGAGGATGTTGAAATTTTTAGAAGAGCAGTTAAGTCAGAAGCAGCAGAGAGATGACTGGGTATATTAGAATTGACATTGATCTTTCTCGACAGTTCTCCACAACGAGGAATCTCATGTCGCATTCCTAGAGCTGTGAGCCAAGCCCGGTGAATGTCGAAGGCCATTTACGCCTTTAAAATCTATTTATTTCAAAATCAATTTACATTGACCAAAAGAGAGTGATTCGATCAAAAGAATATGTATTTTTCTCATCACACTTTATTTGAGAGCTTGGTTTATTGCATCACTGGGTATTAAAGCTCCATATCACGATTACAATTTTTTATTGAAATTAATCAAGTATAAGGATTTGGATCAAGATATTAGTAGTTCTAGCGCAAAAAAATTTGCAAACCACTTATGGTATTTAGCGCCAGAAACCGCTGCATTCGCATTCTTTGATGATGATGTACCAGTATATATATCAAAGCAATAAATGGCTACTATAATAACAACAACAAATGACAACATTTATGAGTTGAATAAAACGACACATTGTCAAAGTTGAAGATCTCAAAAGTTTAAAAGAGAAAGATTTTTCGTACTTCATTGCAGCCGAATCTAAATTATTCTTCTCAGATTTGTAATCAATACAAATTTTCTTAAAAAGAATCCCTCAACCTGGCAAAATGATGAAAATTTCCAACGTGGGCTGGAGATATTGAGAAGCATTGTAGTTGTAAAGGATACATATAAGAGAGGAGTGAAACTAATACAAGATTATCAAAACCTTTTAACCAAAAATGAAATAGAAAAACAACATTTTACAAATTGTTGCTGAACACAAAAAAAGGTATGCAGATGCTACCAAAACAAGCCTAATAAAAGAGATGTAATCACAATGTCATTTGCAAATCTTTGTTGAACGTAGTCATTTGACTGAAATGTGGGAAAACAAAATTATATTTCGATTTCATCTTTGTTTTTTCAAAAAAATAATTGAAACCAAATACATGTAAAACCAAAGAAAAAATGTGTGAATTTTCAAATTTAAGACCTTTAGGGGCCACCTTAATATTGATCAACTGAGCTAATATTTTATCTATATTAGTTTTATACATAATGGTAAAAGATTTGGGGTTGGGAGCAAAAAAAATTCAAAAGCTGAAAATTAAGGGCCATATATATATATATATATATATATATATATATATATATATATATATATATATATATATATATATATATATATATATATATATATATATATATATATATATATATATATATATATATATATATATATATATATATATATATATATATATATATATATATATATATATATATATATATATGAACAAAATAACAAATGAATGTAACATTAAATTTTAATTATAATCATAGAGACTTAACAGTTCTACGTTTCGGTTTATAAGAATTAGCTTAAACCATTATTAAGAGTCACAGAAAAATAAAAGATAATAAATAAATATAATAAATGAAAAAAAAATAGAAATAAAAAAATCTGCACAGAAAAAAAAAAATAAGTATACGTTATACCAAAGGGATATATATATATATATATATATATATATATATATATATATATATATATATATATATATATATATATATATATATATATATATATATATATATATATATATATATATATATATATATATATATATATATATATATATATATATATATATATATATATATATATATATATATATATATATATATATATATATATATATATATATATATATATATATATATATATATATATATATATATATATATATAGATTAGTAATGGATCGGATGTCATATTTTCCAATTTGCGGATGCGGATACGGATGCGGATGTTGAATTTTGGAGAAGTGCGGATGCGGATGCGGATGCGGATGTTGAATTTTCGAAAGTGCGGATGCGGATGCGGATGTTGAATTTTCGAAAAGTTGGATGCGGATGCGGATGCGGATGTTAATTTTGATGAGGATGCGGATGCGGATGTTAATTTTGATGATATGATATATTATATGCGGATGCGATATTATATATATATATATATATATATATATATATATATATATATATATATATATATATATATATATATATATATATATATATATATATATATATATATATATATTTCACTATCACCTTTCCCACTTTCGTGAGGTGGTGTCCGCCACAATTCCCTTACAAACATAACTATTCTTACCTTTCAACGCTTTCACCACCTCCCTCCATCTCTGTCTCCACAAATCTTCTACCCTCGTCTAAACTCAAATTCCTTCCATCAAAATCACTCTCACTCCATCCATCCATCTCCACTTCGGCCTTCCTCTCCCCCTACCCTTCCCCTATCT
>SEYY01007103.1:0-2500 GCA_009176605.1 Armadillidium nasatum | reverse complement strand
AATACGTGTTGCAAAATAAAGTTTCATTATTTTGAATAAATACCGAGATATTTTTTTTTTTTTAAATACAGAGTGGTTCAAATTACTTTCGCAAAAACGAATGTTAATTTCAGATCAATTAAGGATAACAAATATTTATATAGTTTTCTAATTTAAAAATTCCAATTTTCAATTTTTATATATATATATATATATATAATATATATATATATATATATTATATATATATATATATATATATATATATATATATATATATATATATATATATATATATATATATATATATATATATATATATATATATATATATATATATATATATATATATATATATATATATATATATATATATATATATATATATATATATATATATATATATATATATATATATATATATATATATATATATATATATATATATATATATATATATATATATATATATATATATATATATATATATATATATATAATATATATATATATATATATATATATATATATATATATATATATATATATATATATATATATATATATATATATATATATATAAATATGATCCTTTTTAAATGAAAGTTTACATACCATTAAATAAGTGTAGGCATTTAATCTTATTTAATGTGTCAGTTTTGTGTGTTTGTAAAGTGTTTATAAATTAAGGTAATTTATTTTGAATATTCAAAGCATTTCGTTGTAAAAAACTATAATAATAATAATATATTAACCACCCTGTATCATGTCAAGAGAAATTAATTAAAAACCGTTTAAATTACCCTGTATCATGTCGTGTGAAATTAAATTAAAAATTGTGGATATTTATTTTTCTTCTGAAAAATCACTAAATTTCAACAGTACAAAAGGTACATTCACTATATATATATATATATATATATATATATATATATATATATACATATATATATATATATATATATATATATATATATATATATATATATATATATATATATATATATATATATATATATATATAATATATATATATATATATATATATATATATATATATATATATATATATATATATATATATATATATATATATATAGTAAGGTGGGTCGGAAGGAATGAACCAAACTCCAGGAGAGTATACTATTTTAGATGCAGAAATTCTAATTGAAATATATCAAGTAATTTACAAAGATGAAAACTCAAATAAATGTTCTTAAAAGTCTCTGCTTTCCGAGTTTTCGATTTTTAGCCAAATGTCAGCTGTTTCAAAAACATATATAAATATATATATATATATATATATATATATATATATATATATATATATAATATATATATTATAATATATTATATATATATATATATATATATATATATATATATATATATAATATATATATATATATATATATATATATATATATATATATATATATATATATATATATATATATATATATATATATATATATATATATATATATATATATATATATATATATATATATATATATATATATATATATATATATATATATATATATATATATATATATATATATATATATATATATATATATATATATATATATATATATATATATATATATATATATATATATATATATACCGTAAGAGAGTAACTAAAAAAGGGAATGACCTGCTACGTCTGCCCAAATAAACATGGCCAAGTTGACGAAGAATGTATGTATGAAAATAAAGATCCTTCCCAAGGAGTCCATATGATGTACAAGGAAGAATTTTCTTATTAAAAAATGTCCCTCAAAAGTCCTGCAGATATAAAGAAGGATCCAACAGGCTGATATAACTGGTCTAGTTTAAATGACATAATAAAGGGTTTAATATATTTATTTATATTTTTAAAAATTTCTTCTTTTTTTTTTATTTCAGTTCAGGTAATAAATGGGTTTACTAATTATTTATTTTATAAAATTTATTTATCGTTTATTTACTTTAAATAAAGTTAGGAATGGTGATACAGTAAATTTAATTCATTTTCTTCATATTAATATGGAAATTCTCTTTACAATGGATTATAATAAATTTAAATTTTTAATTACATAATAATCAAAAATTTTTTTTTTTACTTATTTAAAATAAATTTTCAAAGTTCCCTTTAAACTGATAGGAAAATTAAGAATTTCTCATGCTAATATTATAAGTTTAGAATTTATTTACACACTGATATAATAAAATAAAATTTTATCTTAATAAAATATAATAAATTTTTAAATTTACATCACACTGAAATTTAATGTAAAAAATTTAAGACTTCTCTCCATTTAAAAGACCAGAAAATTAGAATTTTTTATATGCAGATAAAATAATATAGAATTCCTTCTCATTTCCAAATAATAAATTTAGACTTTCTCTTATTTAAATTACTATTTATAATTTATTATTTTATATTTTTCTTTGTTCATTCTAATATTTGTACAGAACTTTTTTTAATATAATATCCTTTGAGATACAGAATACTTATAAAACAATAATATAT
>SEYY01007102.1:5000-30510 GCA_009176605.1 Armadillidium nasatum | reverse complement strand
TTTCATTTAAAAAAATGATCTCTTCATACCAGACAGAGCTGAGCATAGCTCTATTCTACAGTAGGATCTGGCCCCATCCAAATACCACCTTATTGAAGACACACACACATACCATAATATATATATTATATATATATATATATATATATATATATATATATATATATATATATATATATATATATATATATATATATATATATATATATATATATATATATATATATATATATATATATAAAATAAACTAGGTCTGTTCCCCTTCCTGTCCTCACTCTCTACGCTTCTGCAGAACACTGTCAAGATATAATAGTATTATATAAAACAATTGTATAACATAAAACCTAAGCACTATCTATATGTAACATTAAAACATAGTCTAAATACTTTTAAATTTTAAATTTAAAAATTTAAATTGAATTTTTAAATTTAGAGATAAATACGTTAAAAAGTTGGAAAGATGATAATGTTTATCAAAAAATTAGAAGAGAAGGACAAAAGTTTATTCCAACAAGATGGATAGTGACTAAAAATTTAAGGATGGTAAAAGTATATGTACGGCAAGATGCTTTCAAGAAGAGAAAGGAAAACAAGTAACCCAATTCGTTTTTAATAAATGCATCAAAATAGTGTCACTGCAAACAGTATAAATATATTTTATTATGCGTTTAATTTTTTTGCTTGACCGCTTAATTTTTTCAGAATCTGAACTCCAATTCCAAAATATTTTGCTGATTCTTAAACTCCTGCTTGATATATATATATATATATATATATATATATATATATATATATATATATATATATATATATATATATATATATATATATATATATATATATATATATATATATATTTTTTTTTTTCTTGAGTATATTGACGCCCATATTGACATATTGCGCGGAATGTTGGACAACAACCACAGTGACAAGAAGTAGAATACAGGCAGCAGAGACGAGGCCCTTGAGGACAATGATAGGAAAGAGTAGAAGAGACAGAATAAGAAACGAACACATAAGAGAGAGAATAGGGGTAGATAGCATTAGAAATAAGATAGAAAAGGCCCAACTGAGATGATTGGGGCATCTAGAGAGGATGGAGGAGGGGAGAGTGGCGAGGAGATGTTGGGAGTAGAGACCTGTGGGCAGGAGATCGAGGGGAAGACCTAGAAAGAGGTAGAGGGACGAAGTGGGGGAGGTGTTGGAGGGGCATCGCTTCCCGACCATCGCGCAACTGAGAAGAGATGGCCAATTCGCTGATAGAGATGAATGGAGGAGGAGGCTGCACCAGCTGACAGGCAAATGATGCCTACCTGGGAGCTGAAGTATATATATATATATATATATATATATATATATATATATATATATATATATATATATATATATATATATATATATATATATATATATATATAGACCGATCGTGGCTGGAATTTTGCCGGGGCCAGGGTCACCCAAATTTAGCCAGGGCTAGGGTTCTGGCCCGGGTTGCCTAAAATTTGTAAAGAGGTCAAAAGCACTGAAATTTTAGGTTAAAACAATTAGATATAAATTTAATTGAGGTTTATTTATTTATAAGGAAGGAGTAGAATAGCCAACATTCACTTAAATTAATGATTATATGCATTTTCTCTGGAAAAATGTAAGAAAATTACAGATTTTGTTTAATAAAAAGTACAAAAATAAAAAAAAAATATTTTTTTTTGATTCATAATAGTGATTCAACAGCTTTACCTATAAGCCCACAAAGTAAAGTTTGAAAAAATGTAAGATGTTAAATCATCAATATAACCTATATTTATACTTATCATTGTTATATCATTGCTATGTATCAAACTTGAATCATTTAGCTATATTATTTAAAAATTATTTTGTTTATACTTTCAATCAATATGGTTAAAATATCAGCTTCAGCAGTATGGAAGTACTTTACAATGTTTCAGGATAGGCTCGAAATAGCTAAATGTAACATCTGCAGTCAGAAAATTAGAAGAGGACCTCCGGGTGGTACAAGTAAAAAATTTTCAACCAAATCTTTATGGGGGCATCTAAAATGAAAACACAAAAAATGAAAATTCACCATCAGAAAAGGAGCAGTCAAAAGAAAAAAAAAAAAGAGAAAATTTTAAAAAAACAAGAAGATATATCTTAATTTTCTTATATTTTGTTTTAAATTTTTTTTTATTATTTGACTGATTGAGTTGAAGTTTTCAGGGAATATGCATTTTTTTCCCAAAGTTCTGAATTGATTTCGAGCATTTTTCTGAGTCTATAACGGTTTGAAAGTTATTTGGACACAAAGTTGGAAAAAATGAATAACGGGGTCAAACCACTGGTCCACATGAGCTGAAAATTTAACTGAATAATCTTAGCCTCAATTTCTTGCATTGGTGAGAACAGATTTTTGATATCACATTTAGAAAAAAAGTTAAAAGCACCTGAATTTTTTTTTTTTTTTTTTTAAATCGTACCCTTCCGCAGAAAAAAATTACTTAAAAAACAAGCTACCAAATTAATTTTTATAATTTTGGATGTTGTTTAGAGGAGTGACAGGGCTAAAAATTTTATTTAGTGCATTATTAAATGCTTTTTGTTTGAAGCTAGATATAGCCTCTCAAACTTTGGAAATATTTGAAATTTGGTCAAAAATGGACCTTTTTGAGGCTATATCTCGAAACCAACGAATCGCATCGAATAAAGTAGAGAGAATAATTTGTAGCCCCATCCCTCCTCTATGTACCCTCCTAAAATAAGGAATGTAATAGTTATAGTTTTGTTTTAAGTTTTATTGACCGAAAAGGTGGTTTTTTTTTTAAAAAAAAAAAGTTTCTATAGTTGTTCAGCTTTGGGCTTATAACATTTTTTCTATAACTCTGGGAACAAATGTCTGTTACATGTTTTCGTTGTCAATAGAATTATGAATATACATCCAAATTTCAAGTTATTCCGAAAAGTGGTTTTGCCCCGCCATAAATTTGAAAAGGGTCAAATTTCACCTAAAAAAAATTTACTTTTTAGCAGATATAGACTCAGAAAAACGCTAGAAATGGATTATTTTCACCAGGAAAAAAGCTATATACACTGAAAATTTCAAGAGAGTCGGCTGAAAATTTTTAAAAAAATTTGGATTGTCCCCTCAAGTATAATTTGCCATTTTAACCCTGGCAGGCAAACCCCGGTTTTCCCTGATTTTTAGCTGGGGCCGGGGCCTCGGTCGGTTCGTGTAATATATATATATATATATATATATATATATATATATATATATATATATATATATATATATATATATATATATATATATATATATATATATCTATATTCTCTATTTTAAAACTTTATCAAAAAAATACCTAAAAGAAAACACCTATCTGTCATAAAATATCGATTCCAAGATGCAGCAGTAAATGACTAATAAACTTTCAAGAATGAAACAGAATAGAAATAATAGTTGAAGTAAAGAACGTAAGACAATGAAAGTTTATTAGAAATATCAAAGTTCCTTTTTGTAAGCATCAGGTCTCTCTGACTATTCAAGATGAATCTTCATGTTTTCTTATAATTAACTATATTCTAGAAAAGTAACTGAAGGTAATCAAGTCCACTATTTTGTCAAATAGTTAAAATAAAATTTATTGTAATATTTCCCTGAAAACTTAAACAAACATTAAGAAATAAATATATACTATAAAGGAACCTGACATGAAGATTCGCGTTGGCCCCCACTTCATGAACAAAGTTCCACGTTTACCTACCTGAAAAGAAATCAATATATTATATATTATTTAGTAATTTGTACAGGGTAGTCGAAGTGCTCAAACGTTATTACTGGTAGGCATGCCAAACCAGGTACGAATCCTAGTGGCTAGGAAAGAGTATGGTAAAAATCAAATGATCAAACCAAAAATTTGGAGCATCAACTTCGATCGACTGAGAATTGGAAAAAAAAATTTTTTTTGTTAAAAAACAAATTCCAATTGCTAATCTGGGGGAACATAGTGAAGTTTGATGTATGTATGCTTGTCCGATCTTCAGACGAGCAAAAGCAACTTCTTGCAGACGATTCTTATGACATGATGATTTCCGATTTCCAATCACCAGAGTGGCTACTTGATACAGAAAAGATTGAGGGAAACAACTGTTACCTTTCAAAAATCCTCTTCTGAATACAGGGATATAGTATTTTCCAGTGAGTTTTCCCAAGAGCAATGATGTCTTCAAGACATGCTTTTCAGCAAGTAGGAACAGATAAAGCAAGCTTGGACTAATCGTTAGAAACATCACTGCCCCAAACACCACCTTGAGATGGGACCCATGAGACGGGAGTGGAGAAGCTGCCAAAAATGCTGGAAGAAGAGAACCAAAAAAAAACTCTTAGGAAATATAGGCCAAACTACTCCAAAAACCTCCGGTAGTCGGAGTAAATAACTTAGGAGGCTTTTGTGTTCAGTATTATTATTCTTGAGTGCTAAAACTATGGAACCTTAGTTAAACCGTAAAATTACGACAGCAGCAAGCAGTGTGAGACAAGATGCGATCCTGAAAGACCTAAGCTGCTCAAACACCTTCGACAGTTTTAGAACTGTCTGTGAAGATGGGTATACCGCAGGTGAATCACTGAATTCGAGTAGAAACTGTCTCGGCGGTGAAAACCAGTATTTTCAGTTTTTGTTTAGGAACTCAAAGCAGTGGAGATGTGGCCGTAGTTACAACCATGGTGAACTGTATTCGAAATTGAAAATATGACTGGTTTTTAGAGAAGGTTGGTAATTTCAACCAAGAAAAGAGAAATTGCTGAGGGCTGATGTTTATGAAGTTTCACATGCATACAACACATCATATACTTCCTCGTGAATGACAAGAACATGACATTAGGCTCAACTTCCAGGCCGGACGTATGGGAAGACAAACTCACAATTGGCAATATCGAGCCCGTCGTTCAGAAGCAAAAGTCAATGAAGAGATTTATATCCAATGATGGCGCTATCGTAATTAAGTTTTGATGATAGCAAGGAGTTGTGGAGACAAGGTGACACTTTTGGGTCATCAATTCATGCCATAGGCGAATGATGATGAAGATGTCCAATGGACGCCTGCAAAGTCTATGAGTAGTTGTTATATGATCGCGTGTCGATTTCTCCCATGTTGCTTACCCGTTGGAAGATGACTGCAGATGTCTTGATCGTTCGTTGAAAACTAGAAGCCGTGAAACCGTGAACAATACTTAACCCAATTGATCGCCCCTTTGCATTTATATTTCTAGATTTAGTACTCACAAAATCCTCTGCTGTTTTATATGCTACTAAATTAAACTCCGAACTATGTTTTTTATAACGTTTAAAAAGTTTTTCTTCTCCCTATCAATTTGTGCACTCTCAAAAGACCAACAAGGAGGTGCACGTCATACTGAAGTAGTCGGCCCAGGAAGTGAATGCCTATGACTAACAAAAATAAAGCTTTGCCTATTGTCAGGAGTTTATGGATACTGGAACGTGCAAATCATTTTGGTAAAATAAAAGCAAATTTATTCCAACCAATGGTATCTTCACATAAGAGTGGCAGAGGTGTCGGAGAGGAAGCGATATTATGTACGAAGATCTGATCAATATCGTTCCTAGGTAAGAAATCAGACCTTGTCCAATGTAAAATGATCTAGAATGAACAAGGATCAGATACTCACATCAGCACGTGATAAGTTGGTCAATTCTTTCTTAGGTAGGTTTACCAGTCAAGACAACCGACAAAAAAATTGAGGTAACAGGTCTACCAAAAGGTGAATATTAGGGGAGGCGAGTCTCCCAACATGGGGTTTCTGATATTGGAGTCTCAAAGGAAAACAACAGGAGGAGTAAGCTTGACGAAAAGGTCATGTAAGTCCGATTTGGAAACTGGAACCCAGGGCACCAAAATTAGAACAGTTTGTAATCCATAGACTCTAGCAGTCACCCCATGTAGAAAGGTGGGAAGCGAGAAGAGGTTTAACTAACTTCCGGATGAGTATACCAACGAATCTACGATTATCTCTTCTTTTCTCAGGCGATGGCAAGGTAGGTATAAATAGTACCCTGAGTGATGCTAATACATCCTGAAACAAAACTGCAGATCTTGGAGACAGACAAACACAGGAGTATATTCTACAAGGAGACCAACTAATTTTTCAAAATTGGCTTAATCACCACTGCAATTCCAATGAATAGAAAAAACCATCGCTATTCCACAAATTAAATTTCAAATTTTTTTTAAAAAACTTATTCTATCCTCATTCAGAACAGAATCACAGAGACTCTCAAGACTCTGATATCGCATAGCAACAAGATCACATCTTGGTGGTAAAGGGTAATACAACGCAAGTGAAATGGTAGGTATAAATGGCTTAGTATTGGAATGCGTCATGGTTGGCTACGGCATAAGACAGGAGTAGTAGTTATCAAAAATATGAGCAAAGCCCTCCTCCACATTATTGAGTACCAGTGTGGGCACGGCTACAAGAATAGGAAATTGGAGAAAAATTATATGTTAAATCCAAAATCACCTTAGGAAAAACTGTATGGAAGTGAAAAAAAAAATCCACAGACGCGAGCAGACACCCACTAGCAGTTATATTGTTTTTGCAAAAAAGCACCGTAATGGCTGTATGCAAGGGTTTCAGAATGTATATGGCTGGCAATTAAGCTGAGAAGCTCTAGAATTTAGAGATTAGTCAACCGTCCCGAGTCAGAGATCAGCCTATAAACTAAATAAATAATAAATAATATATATATATATATATATATATATATATATATATATATATATATATATATATATATATATATATATATTATATATATATTAATATTCATCCGCAAAATATCAACATCCGCATCCGCATCCGCATTTTCGAAAATTCAACATCCGCATCCGTACTTTCGGAATCCAACATATAGACATATATATATATATATATATATATATATATATATATATATATATATATATATATATATATATATATATATATATATATATATATATATATATATATATATATATATATCAAGAAAGTTGTATTCTCAAATGAAGGGTTTGGCTTAATGATGAATAACAGTAATAAAAGAGAATGTAATAACTTTACCTTTAATTTGTTCTTAACAAAAAACATTAAATAGTTCCAAGTGAACTTTTCCAAAATTTTTAACTTAATGTCTAAATTTATATTTAAGTGCAACAAACAAACTACCAACTCTCCCTGAAGCTACGGAGATTGACGTCAAAACCAAAAGAAAATCAGAAAAAAGACGAAAGTTCCATACCACAATATTTAAAGTAAGATTCAAATTTCTTAAGTTGTAATTATTATTTTAAACACAGCACGAGAGTATTAACTTTTGAATGACAATGTTCTTTCTTATTAAGAAAATTCACGTTTTTAATATTTCTGTTCATAAACAATTGCGGAAGAAACATAATCACAGATTCACAAAGCGGAAGTTGAATATACTGATAAGCATCACAAACTACTACTATTTTATTTAACTTCAACAAAAAGTTATTAAAACAAAAGATGAAATCCGAAATGAACGGCGAAGTTCAATAATAATTTGCACCACGCTAATGCGGAGCATCTAAGAAGTATTTAATATAAGGATTTGGTGCAAAAGAGACCGTTTTTAAACGGAGATGTCTCCTCCTCTGAACTGGCTGAAGTCAAAGGAGCTAATGAAGTAGGAGTAAAAGGAAAGACATCATGTACTCCTTCACAATCTACAGGAGGGGTGTCAGGAACAGAGGATGCAGAATCTGAAGATGAAGAGCTTGCAGATCGCGGAGCGGATGCGTAAGTTGAAGGAGCAGACGGTGTTGATGAAGTTGATACGGAAACAAAAAAAAAGTTTTAAACGTTCAATAGAGATCATGTCTGACCTTAAATTCGGAGTCTGAAGTTTAAAGCATAGGTCGAAACACACGAGAACTAAGAACGGACAGTATAAGGTACCTATAAAGCTTTTCGAATACCGATTGACCCAAACCTACATATGGGCACAAGAATTTTTAGATTGATGTAAAAGCAGAAGCACGCGAAACTAAGTTTTTTCATCTGACGGTCAAAGCTGATTTTAAGGTTCTATAGAGGCGCTCCACAAGGACATTATACTTTGGATGATAGGTAGATGATTGAAGGCGGTCAAAACCGATCAGATGAGAGTTCTGAGAACTCACTTTCGAATTGATTAACTTTCTGTAAAAATGTAAAGTGGAACCTCCAATTCTGGAGATCCACTGCAGAAACAAATAAGAAATAAACTTTGAAGAAATGTTTGATAAGGGGAAAAGCTTCTATTAATTTCGTATAACGGTCAAGGTAAGTTAGTAGGTAGCGATAAACGGTAGAAAATTTGCCAGGAGGAGATAGAGCACAGGAAAAAGAGGCGACGATTTCAATGTGAACTGTCTCAAAACGCTGTAATGGGATTTCTAGTGGTTCAACAGGGTTCTTTGTATGTTGTTGCACCTTTGAAATCTGGTAATTGTGGCACTCCCTAACCTATAGTCGGATATCTTTATCCAAGATTGGCCAAATATAACGTGCTTTAATGAATTGTAATGGACGCTTTAACCCGAGGATTTGATATACAATGAAGATCGTCAGAGTTGCCTCCTGATGGAAGCAGGAACAAAAGGACGTTGAGGAGATGTTGAAAAGTCACACCACACTGAAGGGTTGTCGGACAGAAAAAGATTTTTGTCTCTTAATTGATGGGAGGGATTTCCTGATCTGTGTCCTGAAGGCGAGCAATAGAGGGGAGGTTAACAGGATCCCAAAAAAGAGAAGAGAAGAGAACGTCAGCCACAACTTTGTCGGAGCCTTTTATGGGAAATACTGAGAAAATATAGACCGTCAGGTAATAAAAAAGACGTTGCTGACGATCACTCTAGCTGGATTCCGGCCATAAAAAGCTGAAACTAAGGTTATGGTCTACACACAGGTTGACTTTATGACCCTCAAGCCTCAGGGAAAGGTTCTAGAGTGCAGCACTGATAAATATGCAACAAGGAGTTCGCGATCGAAAGCCGAATATCTGCGCTGAGCCTTAGTGCGTTTGTTATTAAAGAAATCAATAGGTACCGGAGTATCGTACACCATCTGATGCACGCAGCTGGTATGGCGACTGACGATGCGTCACTGACCAGCTTGAGGTGCCTCACATGAGGAATGGCAAAAGGATGGCAGAAGTGGACGAGATTACTCCCTTGTCCTCAAAAGAAAGATGAGCTTTGTCAGACCAACAAGCTGTAGAAGACTTGATAGGAAAGTGTCTTAGTAAGGTCTGTAAGAGGACATACCATTGTCAGCAAAGGTTGTTGATAAGCATAACCGGTAAGGAGGGGATATTACGAAGAGATTTCAGTTATGCTTAAAGGGAAAAGTAGAAATACCCGCTGAATATATGTTAAAGCCATGGAAGTCCAAGGACTGAAAGAAGAAGCAATTTTCACCGGAGAAGCGAAACGAATGATCATGAAGATAGCAGACATGAAGGTGAGAAGCGTGTTCCTTTTCGGAAATGAAAATAAGGTTAAAATGAGGTAATCCATACAAACAAATACGAAAGGAACATCATGACAGACAGAATCCATGTAACGATGAAAGGTGGTCCCATCATTACGAAGATCAAATGACAAGGAGAAAATCGAAAAGGCTGACGGAGTGATAACGGCTGTTTTCTCAACGTCATCCTGTTGAATAGTAATTTGGTGGTAGGGCGTCAGAAAAACCCCTTTACTGAGAAATGTATGTACCATGCAAGTTTTGTGGATATGCTGTGCTAAAGGGGTAAAGGATAGCGGTCGGGCCTTGTCACAGTAATACGGGCTCTAAAATCTCCACCGACTTGGTTCCTTCTTAGAAACGAGATGAATTGGGAGAAGCCTCAAGGGGATTTAGAGGGGACGGATGATACCGGCTTTCAAAAAAATGGAGAATTCATGTTTTTCAATGCCTCACTCTAGCAAAAAAAGGGTCTGAATCTCCTGTTTCAAGCCAACAAAAAACCTGAAAGGAAGAGCTGGTGCTGCAAAAAGTATTAAGAGGCGATGTAAGGTTTGAAACTCACTTAATAGTTGGTCTATCACAAAAGAAATAGAAGTATGGAAAAGAATGATAGGGAACTTCACAGGTAAAGGAAATTTAAACGGTTCAGTATTAGGCTATAAAATGTTGAAATTCCCACAACCCATTAGTAGACCGTAATGTTGAAAAAAGTATATACCAAGGTTTCATAACATTTGCAACCACGAAAGTCGATTGTAAATTACGACTGAAATTAGTCAGACCGAGAGAAATGGTAAGCTCGCCGTAACAAGAAATAGAAGAGCCATTAGCTACGGATGCACGAACAGTGGATGGATTTAATGGGTATCCGCTGGCTAAGGCAAGGGAAAAAAGCGCTTGACTGATTTACCAGTATCACAAAAATAATTATTTTAATTGTCGAAGATTTTTAACCAAATGTAAAAGCCGGTATTAATGACTATATTTTCTCTGTGCAACTGATATAGTCTTTGCCGGTGGTGGAGTACGAGCCACAGACTATGAATGAGGAGCTGGAGTAGGAAAGCGATGCTGAGACAGACCTGAACTGTGAACAAGCCAAACGAGAGGAATTGATGATGAAGCCTTTTTTACCAGGCCATGAACATTTGAACACCATGGTGTACATAAATGTCCGTTAATTCGAAAGTACAAATGAAAAAGGCAAATTTCCTGCCGTTGTGAATTCAGAGAAAGGACGGATCTCTATGGTAATTTGAGTGGCATCGTTATTAGCAAGGGTGGGGGCTAAGGTAGTATGGCTCACGTTTACTGGTGCAACAGGACAAGCATCTGACGCGACTACCTGCGAAAAAATCGGTATGGGAGCAGCCTGTGATGATGCGTTGATGTGAAAAGCCTAATATTGCGAAAATAAAAGAAATTACAGAAGCTCGTAGACTGCCCAAATTAACCGTGCCCTCATCAGAAAGGTGCCTCAAAACACTAAGTGCGAGACGATTTTTAGCATTTGCACATTTCTATGTTTCCGAAAGTTCCATATAAAGGAATTTGGGCATTCACAACATGAAACCATGCTTCACATTGATTAGGATGAAATTGTGGTATTTCTAAATGAATGGGAATTAAGAGCTTCTACCATGATCAAGAAACATATTACATTAATAATTAATGTATAAACGTAAAACGAAAACTCAATATATAAAGAAAAGCATTTGAGAAAGCAGGATAGAATAAAATAATTATTAATCTTATTTATCAAAAGCAAAAAACACCAGAGAGCAAGAGATTTTGAAATATGAAATTACATACATTTCCTGAAAAATGAACGAAAAATAAAAAGAAAACAAATAATATAAATACAAATGAAATCAAACTTCAATAATAAAATAAATGCTATATAGAAATGCGAAAATAATCCCACTCTTTACAATACTTATAAAGAATAAAAAAAAGATGTGAAGCTCTAATCGTTTATATTTAAAGTAAATGAGCATTAAACTAAAAAAAGAAATGTACAAGCAATTAAATCTAATTACGATTGTTAAAAATGAAGGCGGAAGTGCATTTTAAACTTTGATTATTCGAAAATGAAAGCGTAAGTTTGTTCGAAACTGGGTCAACAAAATGAAAGGAAAGGTATATGATGGATTGTGTTGGGTGGTGAATACTAATAATAACAGAGATAACCTTACCTTTAATTTTTAAATAGTCAAATTTTTTCATCAGTTTTAACTCGATGACTAAAATTATATTTAAGTGCAACAGGGAACCTTACGATTTCTCGCTGAAGCTACGGGATTGACGTGAAAACCAAAATGATAACAGAAAAAGAGACGCTAATTCCTACCCCACAATATCTAAAGTAAATCCAAATTTTTGGATTTGAAATTAAAAATTTCAAACAGATCACGAAAGTATTAGCTATTGAATAACACTTAATGCTCTTAAGAATCACAATTGAAATCCTTCTGCTTATAAATTTGCGGAAGAAATACAATCACAGATTCACAATGCGGAAGTTGAAGATACTGATAAGCGTCAAAAATAATTATTAATTTTATAACTTCACAAAATGTTAGAAAAACAAAAAAGGAACAAATTCTAAATATTGGGCGGAATATATATATATATATATATATATATATATATATATATATATATATATATATATATATATATATATATATATAATATATATATATATATATATATTAGTAATAATTGCGCAACTTTGAATATTTCAACAGACAAAAACAAATTAAGATATTTTTAAATTAAATGAAAAGAGAAACGATTTACTTTTCACCCACCGTTGGTTTTAAATCCACTGATGAGGAGTTCGGCTCTAGGTGATCTAGTTGAGTCGCTTTCTCTACCTTTTTCGTTATCCTGGGAATAGTTAGTATCAATTTGTTGTGTCCTCTTCTCCACGAGATTATTAGTTGAATCTGCAATTAAACTCAATCAAAGAGACGATCTCCAAGTTTTCTGTGAGTACAGGAGGATTGCGCAAAAGAGCAAATGACAACAAAGATATAATAAGAATTCTTAGTTCTTGATTTAAGGTACAGGAAAACACGTAGAAGTTGTGAAGAATTTTTACTTTGTAAATAATATAATAGAATAGGATGATGAATAATAAAAATCTTGACAACAAGGTCGTCAGAACTTTGAGAAAGAATTTACGAGTTGAACAAATTAGGACTCTGGTTAAGAACTGACAGGAATGCAGAATTTTTACTGAAGAATTGTGAATCAATAAAGAAATTCCTGTGTCAGTTCCTAAAATTGAGGGACGTTATGGAAAAAGGACTCTTGAAGAAAAGTTGAGAAGATAATTTCGTTGTTGATGTAATTCCTTCCCCGGAACTACAAAAGAAAGTAAGGAATCTCTTTTATATAAATTTACTTTATAAAAAAAAATTTTTTCCTGTATTATTTTCCATAGGATTTAAAAACGAAGATTACAAAAACAACACCACTTACACCATCTACACGGATCGAAGAACTTCGTTTGTTGTTTTTGAAAATTTATTAATGTATTTCAATATTACTGTTTTCTTTTTATGTTTATGTTCGTTTTCAATTGTAGGTATATTTTTGTACATTTAAGTTACGTAGATATCTGTAAAAGAAAATATAGAAATTTAATCTTGAACCCCAAAAGGAAATAAATACATATAAGAACTCAGCTATTTATGTTAACGCGAAGATCATTATATCCCTTGGGAAGAAAAATTGAGGTGAAACATCAACGTTCTCTTCCTTCCATTATGGAGAAACAATATTGCAGATCTTAAATGACATATATCTGGGAAAAATATCATAATAGAGAATATATATATATATATATATATATATATATATATATATATATATATATATATATATATATATATATATATATATATATATATATATATATATATATATATATATATATAAAATGATCGAAGAGTTTTTCCGCACATTGTACCAGTTTGCCTTACGATTTGTAACAAAAGTAATTAAAATAACTGACCTGTTAAATATAAAAACTTTAGAACATTATAAAAATAGACAATTAAAAGCCACACCATCTTATCGAGAATTTCCCAGTAAAAACAAATATCAAGGGTAATACCAATACATGCAACAAAGATCAAATATATCCTACCTCTAGTTATCAGTTCATTACTGCAAAGTAAGAAATTTACATTCACATATTTAGTGCACATAACCGACATTATACAAATAATTACACAAGCAACATGCAATAAAAAAACACCCACTACAAAACTGCCAGTTATGTTTACTCACAAATTGGTCTAAAATTCATAGCCTTATTCACAGGCTGTTCAAAAAATTCCTATATTCCCACCAATTTTGCTTTGTCAAATTATACTAAAGCATATATTAGGTTTGATATTACATATAAATGATATAAAATAGATTGTGGAAAATGATTACAGAAAAGTACTATGCGTAGTAGCTTTAAGACTTTTTACTGTTGACTATGGCTGTAAGTTGAATTTTTTTACACTGCGTAAATTTTAATTATAATTAAAAGGAAAATGATGAGAAATTTCAAGTATATATATATATATATATAATATATATATATATATATATATATATATATATATATATATATATATATATATATATATATATATATATATATATATATATATATATATATAAATTTTTTTTTGTTAATTTCAAAAATTGTTTACAAATTCTTGTTTAGATTCGCAATTCAAAGTCTTGTTTCTTGAATTTTTCAAGTTAACTGAATTGCCGGTGCTAGAAAAAATAAAATGTTAAATTCTACCTAAGTAACCTGAAAAAATAACTTAATAATAATAATAATAATAATAATAATAATAATAATAATAATAATAATAATAAAAATTACCTTAGTAGTCGATTCACTGAAGTATAAAGATAAAACTATTAAATTTATTTAGACGCAGGGTCTTTACTAAAATATAAATTTAAAATTATAAATGAAAAGATATGTTATTTGTAGTGTACCATGGTTTAGAATTTTGAGCAAAACAATGAAATTACCAAATTTGCTTGCATGAAAAACTGGTCTAGTTTAGTATATTTACACAATATACGATAATTTTTATAGTCAACTTTTCGTTTGCGTTTATTTTTTGCGTATTTTTTATATTTTTTAATACGTGACATTTCTTGTAATTTTTTTACGAATTTACCAAAATTTTGTTTCAATAAACTTACTTATTATATATATATATATATATATATATATATATATATATATATATATATATATATATATATATATATATATATATATATATATATATATATAATATATATATATATTATATATATATATTTATATAAAAAGTTTAAAATACTTATATATATATATATATATATATATATATATATATATATATATAATATATATATATATATATATATATATATATATATATATATATATTATATATATATATATATATAATATATATATATTATATATATATAATATATATATATATATATATAATATATATATATATATATATATATATATATATATATATATATATATATATATATATATATATATATATATATATATATGCTGCCAGTTAAGCCTATTTGCTGGCGTAAGGACTTCATATACATTTTAAATCAAGGTTAGGTTAATTTCAATATGTTTGTTCGAAAAAAAATGAAAGGAAAAGACATGAAACAAATTTGAGATTCAAAAAATATACTCCCGCGACAGTGCCTAAAAAGTATTTTTCGCTACTTTTTTTCCAATTTTAAAACTCGAACTTATTTTTCTTTCGTTTCTCGGCTTTAACATTTATTTTTGGGTTGGGTTGGAGGGATGGTTGGTCATGTTCTACAAATACTTTAAATTTCGTTTCAATCGGCGGGTGTTGTTATTCAAAAAATCCTGAAAATTTTCAGCGAAATTACTTAACATTTAGATTTGCAGATGACATTAGAAAACAACTCTTACTTCAATTCACGGTTCAACAAATGGTAATTAACGCAAATGTCTACGACAATTATTTCGTTTTAGGCTAGGTAAGTAATTCGTTAACATTCTGTGCTCTATTTACAATTCCTGTTATAGTTTCAAGTTTCGACCAACACCAGGACTGCTTAATAAATGAAAATTGTTTTCTTGTTGGGCTTAATTAGTAACATCTGCCAACACAATCATTGTGTGACTAAAGCAAAATAATTATAAAGAATGCACTTTGTGCCTGTAACGCTTCGCATCATATTCTTTCGAATGAGAAGTCGAACATTCCTTCCTGACGTTACTATTTTTTAAACGAAAAATTTCTTGAGCAATATTCAAATTTAATTGGAGTCCACCTCAAGATCCCAAAAGTGTTCGAAACAGATATCTCAACATGAATTTTGAAGCTTAACCAAATAAATGTTTTTAAACAAAAAAAATATCGTACGCAATATCAATATTATTTGGAGTCCGCCTCTAGATACCAAAATCGAAACGAATATTTCTACATGAATTTTGAGGCTTAAAGAAATTTTTTTTTTTTTAACGAAAAATTTCTTGCGCAATGTGGAAATTCATTTGGAGTCAACCTCAAGATCCCAAAAGCCATCGAAACAGATAACACTACATGCAATTTTGAAGCTTAACCAAATAAAAATTTTTTTAACGAAAAATTTCTTCCGCAATATCGAAATTTATTTGGAGTCCACCTCAAAATCCAACGAATGAATTTTGAGGCTTTACGAAATAAATATTTTTAAACGAAAACTTTCATGCGCAATATCGAAATTTATTTGGAGTCCACCTCAAAACCCCAAGACTGATCGGAACCGATCTTCATAGATGAATTTTGAGGCTTAACCAAATAAATTTCTTTAAAAACGAAAAATTTCATGCGCAATATTCAAATTTATTTGGAGTCCATCTCAAGATCCCAAAAGTGATCGTTTCCGATATCTCTACATGAATTTTGAGACTTAACCAAATAAATTTTTTTGAACGAAAAATTTCATGCGCAAAATCGAAATTTATTTGGAGTCCACCTCAAAACCCCAAGGCTGATCGGAACCGATCTCCATACATGAATTTTGAGGCTTAACCAAATAAATTTCTTTAAAAACGAAAAATTTCATGCGCAATATTCAAATTTATTTGGAGTCCATCTCAAGATCCCAAAAGTGATCGTTTCCGATATCTCTACATGAATTCTGAGACTTAACCAAATAAATTTTTTTGAACGAAAAATTTCATGCGCAAAATCGAAATTTATTTGGAGTCCACCTCAAAACCCCAAGGCTGATCGGAACCGATCTTCATACATGAATTTTGAGGCTTAACCAAATAAATTTTTTTAAAAACGAAAAATTTCTTGCGCAATATTCAAATTTATTTGGAGTCCATCTCAAGATCCCAAAAGTGATCGTTTCCGATATCTCTACATGAATTCTGAGACTTAACCAAATAAATTTTTTTGAACGAAAAATTTCATGCGCAAAATCGAAATTTATTTGGAGTCCACCTCAAAACCCCAAGGCTGATCGGAACCGATCTCCATACATGAATTTTGAGGCTTAACCAAATAAATTTTTTTAAAAAACGAAAAATTTCATGCGCAATATTCAAAATTTATTTGGAGTCCATCTCAAGATCCCAAAAGTGATCGTTTCCGATATCTCTACATGAATTTTGAGACTTAACCAAATAAATTTTTTTGAACGAAAAATTTCATGCGCAAAATCGAAATTTATTTGGAGTCCACCTCAAAACCCCAAGGCTGATCGGAACCGATCTCCATACATGAATTTTGAGGCTTAACCAAATAAATTTCTTTAAAAACGAAAAATTTCATGCGCAATATTCAAATTTATTTGGAGTCCATCTCAAGATCCCAAAAGTGATCGTTTCCGATATCTCTACATGAATTTTGAGACTTAACCAAATAAATTTTTTTAAACGAAAAATTTCATGCGCAAAATCGAAATTTATTTGGAGTCCACCTCAAAACCCCAAGGCTGATCGGAACCGATCTCCATACATGAATTTTGAGGCTTAACCAAATAAATTTCTTTAAAAACGAAAAATTTCATGCGCAATATTCAAATTTATTTGGAGTCCATCTCAAGATCCCAAAAGTGATCGTTTCCGATATCTCTACATGAATTTTGAGACTCAACCAAATAAATTTTTTTGAACGAAAAATTTCTTGCGCAAAATCGAAATTTATTTGGAGTCCACCTCAAAACCCCAAGACTGATCGGAACCGATCTTCCATACATGAATTTTGAGGCTTAACCAAATAAATTTTTTTAAACGAAAAATTTCTTGCGCAATATTAAAATTTATTTGGAGTCCACCTCAAGATCCCAAAATGATCGTTTCCGATATCTCTACATGAATTTTGAGGCTTAACCAAATAAATTTTTTTGAACGAAAAATTTCTTGCGCAATATCGAAATTTATTTGGAGTCCACCTCAAAACCCCAAGGCTGATCGGAACCGATCTCCATACATGAATTTTGAGGCTTAACCAAATAAATTTCTTTAAAAACGAAAAATTTCATGCGCAATATTCAAATTTATTTGGAGTCCATCTCAAGATCCCAAAAGTGATCGTTTCCGATATCTCTACATGAATTTTGAGACTTAACCAAATAAATTTTTTTGAACGAAAAATTTCATGCGCAAAATCGAAATTTATTTGGAGTCCACCTCAAAACCCCAAGGCTGATCGGAACCGATCTCCATACATGAATTTTGAGGCTTAACCAAATAAATTTCTTTAAAAACGAAAAATTTCATGCGCAATATTCGAAATTTATTTGGAGTCCACCTCAAGATCCCAAAAGTGATCGTTTCCGATCTTCTACATGAATTTTGAGGCTTAACCAAATAAATTTTTTTGAACGAAAAATTTCTTGCGCAATATCGAAATTTATTTGGAGTCCACCTCAAAATCCCAAAAAGGCTGATCGGAACCGATCTTCATACATGAAATTTGAGGCTTAACCAAATAAATTTCTTTAAAAACGAAAAATTTCATGCGCAATATTCAAATTTATTTGGAGTCCATCTCAAGATCCCAAAAGTGATCGTTTCCGATATCTCTACATGAATTCTGAGACAACCAAATAAATTTTTTGAACGAAAAATTTCATGCGCAAAATCGAAATTTATTTGGAGTCCACCTCAAGATCCCAAAAAATGATCGGAACCGATCTTTCTTCATGAATTTTGAGGCTTTACCAAATAAATTCTTTTTAAACGTGAAATTTCTTGCTCAATATCGAAATTTATTTTGTCACTATGAAGATCTCAAAATTGAACGAAGGCTATTTTTATACATGAATTTTGAGGCATGACCAAAATAATGTTTATTGAACAAAAATGTTGTTTGGCAATATTGAAGAATTTTTTAAAAAAGGTTATCGATATCTATACGATAATCGGGTTTACCACAAAATCTCGACAGCAAAAATAGTAGACAAGTCATACTGCCGACACATAAAAGAAATTTTAAAACTCGTTCAAAACGTCTACATTTTTATTTTCGTAAGGTCATATGGCCGAAGAAATTTTTTTACATCTCGTCAAAATCGTTGAAACAATAAATCGGTATATATCACCACTCACAGGTCGGGGGATACGGATGTCAGAGCCCCCAGTATACAAATGCTCGTGTGACATGCATTTAGTAAACTTGTGAACATTAAAATAAAATTCATAATTATAAATTAAAAAAAAAAAAACACGCTTACATATCGATTGTATCGATAAAAAAAAATACGATGTTCGTCAAACAGTCGACAATTTTTTAACGTATGACAAAATCCTGGATAGTTCAAACTGAAAAGAAAAGTGATTGACATTAATTTTCAGTGCTTTGATATTTTTCGATATACTATTTACGATAACGTCAATAATCAAGTGGCTACGTCATTACAAGTGATATAGAGTATTAAGTACTTATTTATAGAGTGCGCCCAGTTGATTTTGTTGTCTTGGGAATTTGAATGTACGATTGTATAGTGTTTATGAACAATATAAGTAATCTTCACTTTTCACAATTTAATTATTACTTTATGTATAACGTCAAAAGCAACATATTGTAGATTTTTCCAATCCTATAAGTTAAGAGAACAGTCACGCTATACACACACACACACACACACATATATATATATATATATATATATATATATATATATATATATATATATATATATATATTATATATATATATATATATATATATATATATATATATATATATATTATTATATAATATAAAATATTAGAAATATAAATATATTGCTAAAATTTAAAAAAAAAATTATTTTATTATTTTTTTTTCTTTGTTTTTCAAGATAATAATCATTTTCTTACCTGTTGGGCATTGCTGCTTCTTCCTAGATAAACTATGTGGCTCAACTAAAATAAGGTCAAAAGAATATGGTTACCAAAAATAAAACCGTGGATTTATCATATATTTCTAATTACCGATTATTAGAAGCATCACTACCTAATGAAAAAAAGCTAGAAAAAAACGACTTTACCCAACACTGTCCTTACTGAAAACATGTTTAACATTGTAAAATGTTTACATGCATAACTGAAACCTATTTTACAAAATTACATAAGGCAGTTCCTTTTAGGGACAACTTATACTTATCTTAAGAGAAGTTTTCATTCCCTTTCACCTTCACATTGCACACTTGCTGTACCTGAAAATTTAAAAGGTAATCTTATTTAGTCTTTCATTAAATAAGATCTCGAATTCAAACTTCAAAAGAAATTGTAAATTTCAATGAGCATTAGATCATTTCAAAATAACAAGAGGGTTGCAAAATAAATACTTAGTCATATAACTACTATAAAAATTTATGCTTAGAAATAGACAATTTAAGTTTTAATATTTTCAAAATGTCATACATTGCAGAACAAATCCTGACAAAAAGCGATGAGCAATATATTGTAATTTTAAAAGTTTCAAAATTCTGCAAATAAAATACTGAGGCACGAAGAGAAAATACAAAGTTTACATTTACATATAAGGCTTTTGAAACAATTGTCTAGTTCAAAATATCTTGATTTATGATATTTAAATTTTCCAAATTGTCAGTTGGCATTCTTTACTTGTGAAGGCAAGTTTAATAAATATTCAATGAAAATAGTTGATTCTTCCGATTCTCGATAATGATTCCTCGTTCGACTAATATATATATATATATATATATATATATATATATATATATATATATATATATATATATATATATATATATATATATATATATATATATATATATATATATATATATATATAATGATTGACTGGATGTCATTTTATCATTTGCGGATGCGGATGTTGAAATTTCGTCAAATGCGGATGCGGATGTTGAATTTTCAAAAATGCGGATGCAGATGTTGAATTTTCGAAAGTGCGGATGCTGAATTTTCGAAGATGCGGATGTTGAATTTTTCAAAAATGCGGATGCGGATGCGAATGCGGTTGTCATTTTTGACGAGGACGCGAATGTAAAATTGCACAATATATAATATATATATATATATATATATATATATATATATATATATATATATATATATATATATATATATATATATATATATATATTAACTCTCCTAACCACAGTCTTACCAAATTTTTAGTTCCTATCTTAGATCCTCTAACTAAAAACCAGTATACCTTAACAGACACTATCGATTTTATCAATTGCCTAAATTCTTCTTCTTTTGGCACTTGCTTCATGACAAGCTTTGATATTGAATTTTTTATGCAAATCTTCCGATTTCTGAAACCATCAACATAATAACTAATGAATTATTTCACAACAATTAAAACATTATGAGAATGGATCATCTCATTCACCAAATTTTTAAAATTATCTGTTGAAGATTCTATATTCTTTTTGACGGGGAACTATATCCAAATTAAATTGATGGTATGGCTATGGGCTCTCCTTTAGGTCCTGCTTTTGCATATAGCTTTCTCTGTTATTATGAAAACCAATGGATCAGGCAATGCCCCACTCTATTCAAACCCCTTCTCTATCACCGCTACATGAAAGACTGCTTCGTAGTTTTCAAGGAAAAACTCATGCCAATATGCTTCTACAGTATATGAATGAGACATAACAGCATGAGATTCACTATGAGACAAGAAGTTAATAATTCCCTATTTTTTTCTAGATGTATATGTTACGCATATTAAAACATTTAAAATATGTTTTAAAAAAGCCTACTTCAACCTTTCTTGCTACAAACTATTTTAGCAGTATACCTCTTAAGTTAATCTATCAGGTCTTAGATCTAGATTCTAAAGAGCATTTAAAATTTGCTCTGACTGGCATTTATTCCATAAAGAGATGGAATTTATTAAAATTCTTTTTCATTTATTCCCTAAGTTCCAAGTGGAAAAAAGTATTACCGAGTTTTTCACTGATATCTTTAGAGCTACTCATCATTTTCCTACTGTTCATAAGTTAATAATATTTCTAAAACTTCCGTATTTAGGGTCCCTTTCATCCCAACTTAAAAATATTCTTACTGTACTTGACGCAACAATACCCCAGTGCCAGTTTATTCTTACAAATTAGAACTCCCTCTCAATTCACACTTTCTTTAGACACAAGGAGTCTATCCCAATGCTTCTCAGATCTTCCTTAATTTATTTATTTAAGTGTGCCAGCTGTAATGCAGCATATGTAGACAAACTGGTCTACCTTTAAAAGTAAAGATTGATAACATAGAGTTTCCTTCAGAACTGACCTTCCTCTTTCCTATCCTGAACACTCTGCCATAAGAGACCATGGAGATAGACACTCTTTTTTCTTCTTCCGATTTCTCCATAATTATTGAAGAAAAAGGGTGGGTATGTCCATGGTCTTTTATGGCAGAGTGTAGAGGAGAGCAAAGAGGATGATATGTTCTAAAGGAAACTCCTCTATGCTTATTAATCTTTACTTTCAAATGTAGACCAGTTTGGCCTACATATGCCGCATTACAGCTGGCACACTTAAATAAATAAAGTAATGGGGATCTGAGAAGCATTGGGTGAAATTCTTTGTGTCTGAAGAAACTATAAATTGAGAGGGAGTTATAATTTATGAGAATGAACTGGCGTTGCTGGAATGTAATTTCAAATATAGTAAGAATATTTCTATTAAGTTGAGATGAAAGTGATCCTATAAAAAGAATTTTTAAGTATATTTTTTTTTGTTTGGGGACAATAGGAAAATGAGGAGTAGGTTTGATGATTTTAGTGAGACACTCGTTAATTAATAATTTTACCACTTAGAACTTTGGGAATAAATTAAAATGAAAAGTATTTTCATAAAAAAAAAAAAAAAAAAAAAAAAAAATTTATATATATTTATATATATATATATATATATATATATATATATATATATATATATATATATATATATATATATATATATATATATATATATATATATATTATTAGTGATGAATCGCGTGTCATATTTTCTCATTTGCGGATGCGTATGTTGAATTTTTAAAAGTGTGGATGCGGATGTTGAATTTTCGAAAATGCGAATGCGGATGCCATCAATATATATATATATATATATATATATATATATATATATATATATATATATATATATATATATATATATATATATATATATATATAAAGTTTGAAGTTCCTTGGGCATATATGAACTGTTTTGAGAGGAATGGAAAGTAGGAAGTTCTCTGAAGTCTAGTTCTTTCATATGTGCCATAAATTTCTTCATGAAGGAGTCCAAACTTTGCTTGTTGTTAGGGGTTGATTGAAGAATCTCCATAGGACAAAGAGGAGTTTTTCCAGTTACGGCTTCAAAAGCTGAATAACCGGAGTCGTTGGGAATGCATCGAAGACTGAGAAGAATGATGGGTAAAGACAATAACCAATTTTCTTTTCTTGCCATTAATGCTGTCTTGAGAGATCGATGAAATCGTTCAATTTGAGAGTTTGCCTCAGGATGATAGGCTGAAGTTCGAAGGCGGTGGAATCCTATCATGTGAGATAATTCAGTGAAGAATTCACTCTCAAATTGAGGTCCTCTGTCTGAAATGACGTAGAGTGGAATGCCAAATCTTGATATCCACTGCATAAAGGCGTAAGCTACTGATTTGGCAGTGGTGTTGGTTATAGGAAATGCTTCTGTCCACTTTGTGTTCCGATCGATGCAGGTAAGTAGATAGCGAAAAACTGGAGATGAAGAACCGCAGGTAGCTGAGGGAGGAAATGGGCCAACAATGTCGATGTGCACTGTTTCAAATCTTGAAGAAGGAATTTCGACTGGAGTAATAGGTTGCTTGGTGTGACGGTGGACTTTAGAAGCTTGGCACTGTTCACATGTGCGGACGAAAAGTCTGATGTCACGATCCATGCAAGGCCAAAAATATCTTGTTTTGATTAACCGTAGTGATCCTTTAATTCCAGGGTGAGACATTTGATGCAAATTATTACATATCTGTAGGCGAGAAGATTTCGGAAGAAAAGGACGAGGATGAGAAGTAGAGGTTTCACACCATATCTTGAGGTTGTCCTGAAGAGGATAGCTACGAAAGCGTGCGTGATATTGTTTGATTTCTTCATCCGTTTCTTGAAGTTGGGCGATAGCAGGCAAATCGACAGCATCCACAGTAACCGAAGAGATCCGGGAGAAAGTGTCTGCTACGATATTGTCTTCTCCTCTAATTGTAATGCATTGAAGTGATGTATTCGTTGAGAACGGAGAGATGTCGTTGTTGACGGTCACTTTTTGCGGGATTCTTGGAGTAGAAAGCCGAAACTAGAGGTTTGTGATTCCGTACAAAGGGTGACAGTTCTTCCTTCTAATATATGTTTGAAATGAAGAACAGAGTAGTAAGCTGCTAGGAGGTCTCTGTCAAATGCTGAATATTTTCGTTGTGGTTTTGATAATTTTTTGCTGTAGAAATCTACGGGGAAAGGTTAACCATCAATCATCTAGTGTTTTTCTGCTCCAATAGACGTCTGACTGCTTTCTGTTACCAGTTGCAAGTGAGTTACGTTAGGCAAAGGAGAAAGGAAGCGTTGTTGCGTTTTGAAGGGCTTTCTTTTATTTCTTGAAAAGTTGCGATTTCTTCCTTAGTCCAAGAAAGGTGTTTATCTTTTGGGTGAATCTTGGCTTTTTCTGAGAGTGGAAAAATGATTTTGGCGAAGTTTGGAATGAATCTTCTGTAGTAGCCAATCATCCCGAGGAATCTTCTTAATGCAGCTGAATCAGGAGGAAGAGGAAAAGCTGTGATTGCTTCTTTCTTTTCTGAGGGAGGCGTTAATCCTTCTGAAGAAACTTTGTAACCAAGGAAGGTTAGTGAGGTTCTGAAGAATTCACATTTCTCCAATGAAATTTTGAAGGAGTTTTCTTGAAGTAGTTGAAAAACTTGTTTGAGATGAGTTTCGTGTTCCTCTTTTGAATTTGAGAAGATAAGACAGTCATCTAAGTATGTGAACACAAATGGGAGATCTCTGAAAATGGAATCCATCACTCTTTGGAAAGTTGCTCCAGCATTTTTGAGTCCAAACGGCATAGAGAGAAATTCGAAGAGACCAAATGGAGTGATGACTGCGGTTTTCTCTACATCGTCTGGGCGAATAGGGATTTGATGGTATGCTCGCTGAAGATCTATTTTTGAAAAAATAGTTGAGTTGTGAAGACGTTGAGACAGACTTTGGATATTTGGAATAGGATATCTATCCTGTTTTGTAATATTATTTAAAGCTCTGAAATCTCCACAGGGCCTCCAAGTTCCTGGTGTCTTTTTAGGCACGAGATGTAGAGGTGATGCCCATGAAGATTTGCTTGGTCTGATGATTCCACTCTTGAGGAGGATGTCAAATTCCGCTTTTGCTGCTTTTAAGTTTATCATCCGGAAGGCGACGAGCTTTTGCAAAAACAGGAGGAGAATCACCA
>SEYY01007101.1:0-30318 GCA_009176605.1 Armadillidium nasatum | reverse complement strand
TAGACATATCAAAAGCCTCGATAGAGTCTGGCACAAAGCTTTGATTTCTAAACTTCCCTCTTTCGGTATCTATCCTTCTCTCTGTGATCTTCTTACTAATTTCCTTCTGTCGTTATATAGCAGCTGTTGTAGACGGCCACCGTTCTTCCTTCAAATCTATTAATAGTGGTGTTCCTCAGGGTTCTGTACTATCCCAACACTTTTTCTACTTTTCATTAATGACCTTCTCTCTATTGCCTCATCTCCTATCCACTCCTATGCTGATGACTCCACCCTTCATTTTTCCTTCCAGTTTGAAAAACGTCCCACCCAACAGCAGTTGATAAACTCGAGAAGGATAGCCTTGGAGCAACTAACGTCTGATCTTTCACTTATTTCAAATTGGGGCATAAAAAACATGGTTGTTTTCAGTGCCTCAAAAACTCAATTCCTTCATCTCTCCACTCGACAAATCTTCCACACAACTATGATATCTTCTTCGAAAACACTCAACTCAAGCCTTCAAATGTTCTTAATATTCTTGGTGTTTCTTTTTCTCTTGATCTTTCTTGGAAAGATCACATTACTTCTCTTTCTAAACAAGCTTCTAAGAGGTTGGGTGTTCTAAGGCGCCTTCAGAATTACTTCACGCCACCCCAGTTGCTTGCTCTGTATAGGGGTGTTGTTCGCCCCTGTATGAAGTATGCTTCACAATCTGGGGTGGTTCCACACACACAGCTCTCGTAGAGAAGGTGGAGTCTAGGGCATTTCGTCTCATCAACTCTCCTGCTCTTACTAACTCTCTTCAATCTCTTTCTGACAGTCGAATTGTTGCGTCACTCTCTCTTTACTATCGATATTACAACAGACACTGCTCTTCTGAACTCTCTCGTCGCATACCTCCTCCATTGAGAAGAGCTCGTGCGACAAGCATTTCTACACAGTCTCATCCTTTCTCTGTCCAACTCTCCAATCCCAGACTAACCGCTATGCTCAATCTTACATATACTCTACTGGTAAAATCTGGAACACACTCCCTTCATCTGTTTTCCCAACTTCCTTTGACTTACATACTTTCAAACGCCGTGTATCTAGACACGTTGGCCTCCATCGACCATGACATAGATCTTTCCCAACTCCGGTGGAATTTGGTATGCCTCTGGCCTTTGTCCACCTGAGGAGATAAAAAAAAAAAAAGAGTTACTGAGTTTGTGAAAAATAAAATCATCATTAAAATAATAAGAATCCTAAATGGACAATAAAAAATGTAATAATGCTAATAAAATTTACTAATAATAACAATAATAATTATTGATTTGTTTAAAAGAAACAGCTCATTTTAACATTGTATTACCATTCCTACAACGGTAATACTGGTGACTGAAATATTAATGATTATAATAAAATAATAATAGCGATGATGATTATAATAATTCTGCCAATAATAATAATAATAATAATAATAATAATAATAATAATAATAATAATAATAATAATAATAATAATAATAATAATAATAATAATAATAATAATAATAATAATAATAATAATAATAATAATAATAATAATAATAATAATAATAATAATAATAACAAATAATGATGATAATTTAATAATAATAATAATAATAATAATAATAATAATAATAATAATAATAATAATAATAATAATAATAATAATAATAATAATAATAATAATAATAATAATAATAATAATAATAATAATAATAATTACATATGGGGTAAGAATATTAAAATTAAATATTATCAGTAATATTAAAATACTGCTATATCCCACCATTGGGATAACTACTATTAATAATAATTTTTAATAATATATGTAATTAATATTATTTTAAAATAAGTAGAAATAATAATATGGAAATCATTTAAAATAATGAGATTAAACTAAACAGTTTGTTTGTTGAATAATTTCTTAAAATAAATTTTTTATTAAACCAGAAATGTTGGGAAATAGTGACCCTGTAGCAAAATGCACTTGTGGTCTAAAAAGTAATCCCCAATCTAGAATTGCCGGAGGAAATGTGGCAGAGGAATATGAATTCCCTTATCATGCTGCTATTCACTATTTGGAAATGTTTTTTTGCTCAGGATCGATCATTAACAACTTGTATATACTTACCGCAGCCCATTGCTTTAATACATTTCGTCATAAAAATGATTCTTCGGTAAGTTTCTTCCAGTTATTATTATTAATATTATTATTATTATTATTATTATTATTATTATTATTATTATTATTATTATTATTAGTAGTAGTGTAGTAGTAGTATCAGTAGTAGTAGTAGTAGTAGTAGTAGTAGTAGTAATAGTAGTAGTAGCAGTAGTAGTAGTAATAGTTAAGTAGTAGTAGCAGAAATAGTAATAGAAGTAATAAAAAAAGTGAAGTTCGAAAGAAGATTAGAGTTTGGAAACATATTCCTAGTAACAGGGATGCTGTGGTGAACATTTACTGCAGCCCAGCTATCCAAGGTTTGTCCCAACTTCTTCTCTGGAGGTGTCTGCTGGATATATGGGGACTTCAGTTTCTGAAATATTTAGAATTGGTATCTAGAACTCAAATATTTTTTAAAGTTTCATTTGAATGTCAGTGTATTGTGAATATATATTTAAAATATTGCATATATATATATATATATATATATATATATATATATATATATATATATATATATATATATATATATTATATATATATATATATATTATATATATTATATATAATATTCTTTTTTCCTAATTTCCCCATTGTCGAACACCATCTTTCTTCTTCTAAACCTCATCTCTTGTTTCTAACAGAAACTCAGGTGTTTGAGTGTGCTGACAGAAAACCTTATTCTGTTACCTCCTACTTTCTCTATCCTCAATTTTCAGCCAAAGGAGTTTGTTGCGGATATGTGATCAACGATGTTATTTGTTCTCGTGTCTCTAATTTGGAGTCTTCTGAATACTCTATTTTATTGCTTAAGCTCTCTTGCAATTCTACTACTAAATTTATTTGTTCTGCTTACTTATCTCCTAATTCTACTGACTATCCAAAATTCTTTGAGTATTTAAACTCCAAAATAGAGCACATTCTGTCTTCTCCTTTCTCCGAAATCATCGTTTTAGGTGATTTTAATGTTCACCACCACAAATGGCTTTCATCTAAGTTCTCATGATCCAGCCGGTGAACTCACCTACAACTTTTCTATTCAGAACAATCTTGAGCAGCTGGTGCAACTCCCTACAAGTACCCCTGACCATCTTGGTGATGAACCCAACATACATGATCTTTAATAACTTCTTATCTTTCTCCTTAAACTGTTAAACTCTTTCCTCCCCTGTGTTCATCCGATCACCTTCTTATCTCCGCATCTTGTTCTGTCTCTACAAGTCTTAAGCAAGAACGGCACCAGCCTTCGCCGAGGAGAAGTTTTTGGCACTTCTGTGTTGCTAATTGATCTGACTTACGGTCGTATTTCTCTGATTTCCCATGGAATGATTATTGCTTTCGTGGAAGGGGTCTCTAGGAGTGTGCTGAGTGTATAACTGAAGTGATTCTCTCTTGCATTAAATTTTCTTTCCCTTCTACTAAACCAAACAAACCTTTTTTTTTAACTCTACTTGTTCTCGTGCTATCTGCCATAGGGATGCTGCCTTCCGAGATTACCGTCGTCTTCCAACTCCTGATACCCATTCAATTTATATTCATCCCAAAATCGAGCAAAATCTATTCTTCAAGATAACAAAAACTCTTTTCTCCGCCACAGACGCAATAATCTTTTAGATCCTCATCCTCTCGCCCTTTCTGGCATTTTTCAAAAAATGTCTACTCTAACTTTGCTTCTTCCTCTTTCCCATCCTGTAGTTTCTTTTGATGGCACAACTGCCATTTTTCCTTCAACTAAAGCTGAACTCTTTGCTCATACTTTTGACTCTAACTCTACCTTAGACGATTCCGGAGCTATTCCTCCTCCTTCAACCCCTCCAGCTCATTTATGCCTAACACTGTCATTTCTTCTAAAGATGTCATTTCTGTTATCTCTGAGCTTAACACTAAGAAGGCGTATGGTACTGATGGTATTCCTCCTGCGGTTCTCAAAACTTGTGCTTCCGAGCTTGCACCCTGCCTTGTAAACTATTTCGTCTTTGCCTTTCTACTTCGACATTCCCTTCTTGCTGGAAACGTGCGCTCATTCAGCCTGTGCCGAAGAAGCGTGACCATTCTCAACCCTCTTACTACCGTCCAATTTCTTTAACCTCCGTTCTTTCTAAAGTTTTTGATTCTAACCTTAACAGGAAGATTTGGAAACATCTCAATTCTTCCAATCTTATCCCTGATCACCAGTATGGCTTTCGTCAAAAACGAAGGCGTTTTTGCTGAAGACTTGAAGAGACAGGACAAGATACAGAGATAAGAAGGTGATCGGAGAAACCCATTGGAGAAAAGAGTCTAACAGTATAAGGAGAAGGATAGGAAGTTAGTGAAAGATTAAGTATGTTTGGTTCATCACCGAGACGGTTAGGGATACGGGTAGGGAGATGCACCAACTGCTCAGTGTTATTCTGGATAGAAAATTGGTAGGAGAGTTCACCAGGTGGATCATGAGAACTAGATGAAATCCATTGTGGGGTGGTGAACATTGAAATCAGATAATATGATAATTTCGGAATAAGGAGAAGAAGACAGAATGTGTTCTATTTTGGAGTTAAGATTGCAGAAATTTGGATAGTCGAAAAATTTTGGGTAATCAGTACAGTTAGGAGATAAGTAGACAGGACAGATAAATTTAGTTGTAGAGTTGAAAAGAATTTTAAGCCATAAAGTAGAGAATTCAGAAGAATCCAAATTAGAGACACGAGATCAGACAACATCGATTTTCACGTATGCTCAACATCCGCCTTTGGCTGAAAATTGAGGATAGAGGCAGTAAGAGGAAACAGCGTAGAGTTTGCTGTCAGAGCTCTCAAACACATTAGTTTTGGCTAAGAATAAGAGATGAGGTATAGAAGAAAAGAGGTGGTGTTCAATAAAGTAGAAATTAGTAAAAAGACGGCAAATGTTGCAGAAGTTAATGAAAAAGGAAGATCATGCACCAGGACAAGTCGACATAGAGGTCTTGACGGCATCAACCCCATCACCGGAGGGCAAAACTCCCAAGTGGTGATGGGGAAAGGAGTGGATGAGGGAATTCTTTAGATGCCGCCTATCGAAGCATCTTTAAAGCAGTTTTATGTTTCACCATTGTTGTTGTTGTTTTTTAAAGGTAATATACGTGTAAGCGCTTGTAAATTTGTTGGAAAATGAGAAGGGAGTCGCGATGTGAGACGAGGGTACACTAGAAGCAACTCCAGCCGATATTATATTCGCACGACTTTGAAATTTTTTCCTTCTTTACCTCTCATGCATGTACTTAAGTACGTAATACGTATAAGGACTCTTTAACATCCACATACACTCTCCCATCCATATTCGCATAAACAGAAATTGTTTCCAAGTAAGACCAGTTAGCTTAAAATTTTAACATTACATACACTGATATATGTAAAAAACGATGTTGTCTGATCTCGTGTCTCTAATTTGGATTCTTCTGAATTCTCTACTAAAGTAGAGAATTCAGAAGAATCCAAATTAGAGACACGAGATCAGACAACATCGATTGTCACGTATGCTCAACATCCGCCTTTGACTGAAAATTGAGGATAGAGGCAGTAAGAGGAAACAGCGTAGAGTTTGCTGTCAGAGCTCTCAAAACATTAGTTTCTAAGAATAAGAGATTAAAAGAAGAGAGGTGGTGTTCAAAAAAGGAAATTAGTAAAAGACGGCAAATGTTGCAGAAGTTAATGAAAAAGGAAGATCATGCACCAGGACAAGTCGACATAGAGGTCTTGACGGCATCAACCCCATCACCGGAGGGCACCAACTCCCAAGTGGTGATGGGGAAAGGAGTGAATGAGGGGAATTCTTTAGATGCCGCCTATCGAAGCATCTTTAAAGCAGTTTTATGTTTCACCATTGTTGTTGTTGTTTTTTAAAGGTAATATACGTGTAAGCGCTTGTAAATTTGTTGGAAAATGAGAAGGGAGTCGCGATGTGAGACGAGGGTACACTAGAAGCAACTCCAGCCGATATTATATTCGCACGACTTTGAAATTTTTTCCTTCTTTACCTCTCATGCATGTACTTAAGTACGTAATACGTATAAGGACTCTTTAACATCCACATACACTCTCCCATCCATATTCGCATACACAGAAATTGTTTCCAAGTAAGACCAGTTAGCTTAAAATTTTAACATTACATACACTGATATATACTCTACATATCAAAGCAAAATTCATGTATATTACTTCTTACAGACATATCACATACATTTAAAGCTATTAACCACACCTCTAAATATATGTGTTTCGCTAAAATATCTCCTTAACGCAGACTGAAAGCCTTCATTTACACTGTATTCATGCTCTCTCACGGCTTTCATACATATATCAAAGACACTGTATAGGTTTCGGCACTAAGTCTCACTGCATGCATCATAAAACTAAACTATCTTTTATCATTAATGTATGAACAAAGGCGTTTTAGCATCTATCTGGCATACAAATTACAGAACTTTACTCTCATTGCTACACCAAAACTATTCAATGCACAATTTGATTCTCCATGACCACCCATATAATATATAATTATTTGTTCCTTTATATACATTACTAACCCTAATTTCCACTACATTTACTTTAAAACTCAATATACAATCTATATTTTTAACACTTATGCGTGATCAAAGACATCTCTCTGGCACACATTTCAACCTCTATCTCCTTCATCCTAAATCTTATTCTCCTTATATAGTCTTACTTTTAAGGACTCTCTGGATGTTCTAAGTAAGAACCACATGTAAAATATCTTCTATGGCTGTATAACGACGAAGACGTAACATGTTTTTAATAGCAAGATGGTATATGAACTGAATAACAAGTCTATAATCCACATGGATTCTGATACTGATTAGTTCATTGTTAACCAATATGAAACGTTTATGACTCTGACAACATGTATGAGTTGATTCGTGTTAACCAATAAGAAAATGGTGAGATTTACGACGTCACTGAGGAGACGGTAGCTGATTGGTTGAAAATTATTTAGTCTTTAAACAATGGGGACTGTTCTATCATGAAAATACTTTATCACAGAAGATGATTTTGTGAAGAAATGAATAGTATTTTTACATCTGTGTCTCTTTTCACAGGATTAGAATATCAAGAATAAGCAGTTTTGGTACGTATTTACAGATAAGAACCTTATTTTCCTTATTTTTTTCAGTATAATAGGATACAAGAATAATCAGTTTGGGACCTATTTACAGATAAGAGTTTTATTTTCCTTAATATTTCATCACAATGTAGGGGAAACGAAGGTAAGAGGGAGGGAATGGGAAGAGGAAACCGTATAAAAGCAGCGAATCTCTGTGTCTTCGAATTAGATTCTGCTGCTGTCTCCCACTTTCAAGATGGATTCTATCCTAATACCACCAACATATAACTTAAATCTCAGTATTTAATCTAACTTTTGTGTTAAATGTACCTACAAAGTCATCATCGTATCTATCTGATAGGCGAGTCATAGAACTTTTCATTATTTTTCACCTCGAAACTATTTAATATTTAATTTGAATCTCCAAGCATGACTTAACTATATCAGTAAGGCATAAACAGAGTCATTCCATCATCTATGTAGCATACAAATTGTAGATCTTTACATTAATATCCAGCCTAAACTCGTAAACATTTAACTTAATTCTTCACATTAAACTTAAATGTTTCGCAAAGATATGATCAAAGATATACTGTTTTCTCTCTAACTCACATTTTATAGAACTTGACATACATTTCGTTCCCTAAACCCACCCTCCAACGTATAACTTATTCTCTGTATACTACCTGACTTTAAACACTTTGACAAGTTCTTCCACAAATCAACATCCCTCTAACATGTAATTTATAGAACCTAACGTACATTTCTTTTCTATTCCCCAAAAATAAATCTTAACTCACCATGGTTCACTAAATTTTTATCAATAAAACATGATCAAAGACATACTGATAGCATCTCGAACACGTAATTTATAGATATTGACATGTATTTCATTACATAATCATCCCGTCATTTACCTTAATCTTCATTTACTGCCAAACTTTTTTATCACTTCAACATGATCAATCACATTTTATCATCTCTCTAACGTGTAATTTATAGAACCTTATATACTTTTCTTAACTAATTCTTTCAAAATATATCTCACCATAGCCCAATAAACTTTTTGTCATTATTCCTATCATCATTATCTTATTCTTCAATACGAATGTAAATATTGTGACGTCACACATCTTCTTTATTATTTTCATCTGAATTTATGTTTGTATGATCATCACCATAAATTCATATGCCGTCATATTTTTTTCTTTGAACGTATTGCTTTCAAGTCCTAATCTGAATTATAAACCGTGGAACTATTTTATTTTTCTTAACTAAGTGACGTCATTGGATCAATTTTTTCCTGATAATTAACATGCTTTTTTTTATATTTACTGAAAGTTAACACAAAATGTTCATGCAAATATGACGTCATAGCCACGTGGTTGATTGTATTTTTTCAATCAACTGATGTTTCATGTTTTTGGCTCACAACATTTACATACTTATTTACTTTAACCAACTATGACCAAAGTTCTAAAAGGAGATCATGTGCCTATGATGTCATTGGTTGTATTTTTTCAATCAACTGATGTTTCATGTTTTTGGCTCACAACATTTACATACTTATTTACTTTAACCAGCTATGACCAAAGTTCTAAAAGGAGATCATGTGCCTATGATGTCATAACCAAGTGACTGACCACTACGTAACCCTACAATTCCTTATATTTCATGTCTTGGTCAGCCTCATTTATATTCTCCGTATATCCATGTGTTTATCATACCTGTTCCAATTGTTTAATATCTACAACGTCATTCTAAAACAATACTTAATGTATTTATAATAGATATTCTTATTACATAATAAATCAATACCGTAATTTGGGTTTTATACGAGTGAAGACAACATTTACTTAATATCACTTCATAAAATTTCCATTTCATAACTCTATTTCTTAATGCAATACCCATGTTCTTGGATATTTACATCTTGGATATTTCAATAATTCTTGCTCTTGGATATTACAATCTTTATATTTGTTTTAAGATATAACTTTAAAAATTTTTTTTCATTCCTTTCAATAATAAATTAATATATCTCTTAAAAATTTAATTTCTTTTAGAAAACAAATTTATTTATTATAAATTTTTTTTCGTTACTTATACGGCTAACACACTGATTCATGTAAAAAGCGTATAAGAACTCTTCTACTCATACGTGCGCCTGCAAACACACACACACACACATACACGTGTATCAAAACACTATGATGTCTTCCATCTACCTTCATTTTCTGATCTCGTAGTTTCCTACATCTTCATCACATGGTTTCAAACTTATGTCAAAAGAAAATAGCATATATATGTATATTTCACACTCTATGGACTCAGGTACGTGCATAGATAACATCTTTGTACCATCATGCAGATATTTTAGACATGTTTCAAGGGAATAGAAGAGTAAGATACCATCTTAAAGCATCATTATCAATTAATCATTCGTCTTCCGAAACATCATAGTTATATCTAGGAAAAGAACAGGTGGGTTTCACAGAGAAGAGCAGTAGAGAAACAACGAGACCAAGGTGTATGTGAGCGTGAATGCAAAATCTTGAGATGGAACGCATGCGCCAGAGGGGAGGCTCATGGTCCTATGTGTGGGATCAGGTTGAGGAGATCGCGCTCTCGGCATCTCCTCACCTCTAACCCACCCACCGAGAGGGCTGATCCCCATCTGATCCCTCACATAGGTCCATGAGCCTCCCCTGGCGTATGCGTACCATCTCAAGATTTTCACGCATGCCCACTAGCCCACTACTGCAGCCGGATACCAACACCGCCGGATATCGAATCCGGACACCGCAACCGGATAGGGTGACTGCGGTCGCCCCCCGCGCCGCGCCCCGCGACTCCGCGCGAAGGGGTCCACCGCGGGTATAGCTCTGAGAGAGAAGAAAAGAAAAAAATGGTGGCCGAAAGTCTCAGGATTGTCCCTTGTCATGACGTCACAGGATAAGGTGTATACGAAGATGACATCATCATTTCAAAAGTCGAAAATGTGTAGGGTGAATAGAACAATTCGTTTTTTCTCTAAGGAAAGATCGTGTTGGTCTAGTGGTTAAGGTGACGGTATTCAAACCAAGTAACCAAGGTTCGAATCCCGTTCTTGGATCTCGCAAAAGTTTTAAGTTCTTATCTGAAAATATCGGGAGAAGAAGAAGTTTGATTTTTCAGTCAATAGATGGCGTTGAGGTTAAGAAGAAATGGCGAGAAAATTCAAAATCAAATTCAAGATGGCGTAAACACACACGTGATGGAAAGAAGAGAAGAGAAGAAATTACGTGATGAAGGAAAATTGGCGGACTAGTGACATAGATACCACATGTCATGACGTCATAGGGTAAGAAAATGACCTCATCAAGAAGGTTGTCTGTTATTGGCTGGACGATGCCTTACTCTCACTGCAAAATGGCACTCCCCTCGGTATCTAAGAAGGGTGCCAAGTGCTGGAAAGGTGTCTAGAATGAGGGACAAGTGCTATAAGAAAAGCTAGAACTAAGAAGTCATCAACAAAGGGGGCCTGTAACCTGATTGGTCCACGGAAGATGACTTACCCAGACACTCCCATCAGGAAGGGTGCCAAGTGCTAGAAAGGTCTCAAGCATGAGGGACAAGTGTTCTAAAGGGCTAGAAAAAGTAGACATAAAGGAAACTAGATGAAATGAAAAAAGGTAAAAAAAGGTAGGGGATTAAGGGATTAACAAGATTAAATCAAAGATAAGCGGATTAAGAGGATTAAAAACAGCTCACGAAAGACCATGACAAGGGGGCACAACTCCCCATTTCCCCTCAGTGTGTCACCGACCCCCAAAAAGGACTCATAAAAGAACCTGGTTTCCCCTAACTTGGCACTGGCATTCCCCTCACTTGGCGCAGGCACTGGCACTGGCACCAGCCACTTTCGGTGCTCTACTACATATATATATATATATATATATATATATATATATATATATAATATATATATATATATATATATATATATATATATATATATAATATATATATATATATTTATATATATATATATATATATATATATATATATATATATATATAATATATATATTATATATATATATATATAATATATATATATATATAAATAATTAAAATATTATTTAAAAAAATTAATTATATTAAAAAAAAAAAAAAATTTCCAATGTTTTTTGTAATAAAATTTTGTTAATTCCATTTTCAGACTGAAGATGTAATGTATAAAATAATTTATCAGTTTTCTTTGCAAGTTTATTTATATTTAAAATTAGGTTCCCTAAGAACTCTATACTATTATATATATATATATATATATATATTATATATATATATATATATATATATATATATATATATATATATATATATATATATATATATATATATATATATATATATATATATATATATATATAATATATATATATATATATATATATATATATATATATATATATATATATATATATATATATATATATATATATATATATATATATATATATATATATATATATATATATATATATATATATATATATATATATATATATATATATATATATATATAATATATATATATATATATATATATATATATATATATATATATATATATATATATATATATATATATATATATATATATATATATATATATATATATATATATATATATAATATATATATATATATATATATCCTCTCCCAGGAAGGGTTTTCACCCTGTCAGTGGAACCAGCATCTTTCCCCATCTGCTTGAAGAAGTTCTCCCAGAGCCCTCCAAAAGATCACGTTCTTCGGTTCGCCGGTCTCAATGCCGGTCCATGAGTCCTATCCAGACTCTTCAGGTAGGGTTTTCACCCTTTCAGTAGGACCAGCATCGTTCTCAAACCAACCTCCAAACACTCTCTCCCAGGGGTCTTCAAAAGATTGCGCTTCTCCGAGCAATGGTTCCCAATGCTGGTTCTGGAGTAGTTACAAGCCGTTGACAGAGAAATCACAAGGCCGGATGGCTAGTCCTGTCGTCCTTGCATTTAGTTCTCTTCACATGATCCGATCCTGTCGTCGATTATATATATATATATATATATATTATTATATATATATATATATATATATATATATATATATATATTATATATATATATATATATATATATATATATATATATATATATATATATATATATATATATATATATATATATATATTATATATATATATATATATATATATATATATATATATATATATATATATATATATATATATATATATATATATATATATATATATATATATATATATATATATATATATATATATATATATATATATATATATATATATATATATATATATATATATATATATATATATATATATATATATATATATATATATATATATATATATATATATATATATATATATATATATATATATATATATATATATATATATATATATATATATATATATATATATATTATATATATATATATATTATATATATATATATATATATATATATATATATATATATATATATATATATATATATATATATATATATATATATATATATATATATATATAATATATAATATAATATATATATATATATATATATATATATATATATATATATATATATATATATATATATATATATATATATATATATATATATATATATATATATATATATATATATATATATATATATATATATATATATATATATATATATATATATATATATATATATATATATATATATATATATATATATATATATATATATATATATATATATATATATATATATATATATATATATATATATATATATATATATATATATATACATTTGCTCTAAGAGGACTAACAAATTTCACATTAGTTGGAAAAATTTTATCATGATCGAAGAAGGCTAACACGTCCAGATACACAGCTTTTGAAAGTATGCAAGTCAAAGGAAGTTGGGGAAAAAATATTGGGAGTGTGTTCCAGACTTTACATGATAGAGTATATGTAAAATTGGGCACAGCGGCTAAGTCTGGGGACTGAGAGTTGGACAGGGAAAGGATGAGAGTGTGTAGAAAGGCGTGTCTCACGAGTTCTTCTCTATGGAGCAGTGTATGTTGAAATAGCGATAGTAAAGAGAGAGTGACGCAACAATTCGACGGGCAGAAAGAGGTTGGAGAGTGTTAGTAAGAGCAGGAAACTTGATGAGACGAAATTCCCTAGACTCCACCTTCTCTAGGAGAGCTGTGTATGTGGAACCACCCCAGATGTGCGAAGAGTACTCCATACAGGGGCGAACAACACCCCTATACAGAGCAAGAAACTTCGGTGGCGTGAAGTAATTCTTAAGGCGCCTCAGAACACCCAACCTCTTAGAAGATTGTTTAGAAATAGAAATAATTTGATCTTTACAAGAAAGATCACGAGAAAATGATAAGCCAAGAATATTAAGAACAGAGAAGGTTTGTGTTGTGTCTTTTCGAAGAAGATATCATAGTTGTGTGGAAGATTGTGTCTAGTTGTGGGATGGAGGAATTGTTTTTTGAGGTATTAAAAACAACCATGTTTTTTATGCCCCAATTTGAAATACGTGAAAGATCAGAGGTTAGTTTCTCAAAGTCATCAGCATAGGAGTGGATAGGTGATGAGGATAATAGAGAGAAAGTCATTAACGAAAAGCAAAAAAAATGTTGGGGATAGGACAGAACCCTGAGGAACACCACTATTAATAGATTTAAATGAAGAACGGTGGCCGTCTACAACAGCTTCTATAGAACGACCAAAAAAGAAATTAAAGAGAAGATCGCAGAGAGAAGGATAGATACCGAAAGAGGGAAGTTTAGAAATCAAGGCTTTGTACCAGACTCTATCGAAGGCTTTCGATATGTCCAGCTCGAATGCAAAAGATTCACCGAAATGTCGAAGATCGGAGGACCAAGAGTCAGAGAGAAGGGAAAGAAGATCACCTAGTAGAACGATTCTTACGAAAGCCATACTGGCGATCAGAGATAAGATTAGAAGAATTGAGATGTTTCCAAATCTTCCTGTTTAGGATTGAATAGAAAACTTTAGAGAACGGAGGTCAAAGAAATAGGACGGTAGTTAGAGGGTTGAGAGGTGTTCCCCTTTTTCGACACAGGCTGAATGTGCGCACGTTTCCAGCAAGAAGGGAATGTTGAAGTAGAGAGACAAAGACGAAAACGTTTACCGAGGCAGGGTGCAAGCTCGGAAGCACAAGTTTTGAAAACCGCAGGAAGAATACCTTCGTGACCATTCGCCTTCTTAGTATTAAACTCAGAGAGAGCAGAAATGACATCTTTAGAAGAAATTCTAATTTTAGTCATAATTGAGTTAGATGGGGTTGAAGGAGGATGATTAGCTCCGGAATTGTCTAAGACTGAATCAGATGCAAAAGTTTGAGCAAAGAGTTCAGCTTTAGAAGAAGGTAAAACAGCAGTTGTGCCGTCGGAAGATACTAAGGAAGAAAAAGAGGAAGAAGCAAAGTTAGAGTTGACATTTTTTGCAAAATGTCAGAAAAAGCATGAAGAAGAGGAACAAGAAAGATTATTGCATTTTCTACGGAGAAATGAGCTTTTAGTGTTACGAAGGATAGATTTTGCTCGATTCCGTGATGAAATATAAGTAGCGTGAGTTTCTGGAGTTTGAAGACGATGGTAATCCCTGAAGGCATCATCACTGAGGCGGATAGTGCGTGAACAAGCAGAGTTAATCCAAGGTTTGTTAGGTTCAGTAGAAGGGAAATAATATGGAATGTACGCCTCCATGAGAGAGAATCACCTCGGTAAAGCGTTCTGCACATTCCGAGGGACCCCTATCATGGAATCAATAATCATTCCACGGAAAATCGAAGAAATACGACCGCAAGTCTGACCAGCTTGCGGCACCGAAGTGCCACAAACGTTTCCTTTCAAAAGAATGGGGTCTTTCCTGCGGAAGACTTGAAGAGATAGAAGAAGATACAGAGATGAGAAGGTGATTGGAGAAACCCAGAGGAGGAAAGAGTTTAACAGTATAAGGAGAAGGATTAGAAGTTTGAAAAAGGTCTAGAATGTTGGGTTCATCTCCATGACAATCAGGGGTACAAGTAGGGAGATGCTCCAACTGCTCAAGGTCGTTTTGGATAACGAAATGGAACGCACGTTCACCAGCTTTATCATGAGAACTAGATGAAGCCCATTGGCGGTGGTGAACATTGAAATCACCTAATATGAAAATTCTGAGAAAGGAGAAAAAGTGAGAATGAGCTCTATTTTGGAGTTTAAATAGTCGAAGAATTTAGGATAGTCAGTAGAATTAGGAGATAAATAAACAGAACAAATGAATTCAGTCGTAGAATGGCAAGAGAGGCTAAGCCATAAGGTGGAAAATTTGGAAGACTCCAAATTAGAGACACGAGAACAAACAACATCGTTTCGCATGTATGCACAACAACCGCCATTGGCTGAAAATTGAGGATAGAGGCAGTAGGAAGAAATAGAATAGGGTTTGCTATCAGAACGCTCAAACATCTGAGTTTTGGTCAAGAAAAAGAGGTAAGGTCTAGAAGAAGAGGGGTGATATTCAACAAAGTGGAAATTGGAGTGTAGACCGCGAATGTTGCAGAAATTAATGAAGAAAATAGACCGTGCATCAGGACAAGCCGGCAGCTGTGTCTTTGTGGCACCAGACCCATCATCGGAGGCCACCAACTCCCAAGTGGTGATGGTTGAGGGGGTGGATGATGGGCTATGTTTGGAAGCCGCTCGCCTTTGCTTTCCGAGGCTACCGAAGTTGACGCCATTATTGATTTTAAAAAAAAAAAAAAAAAAAGGTGTTAGTATTAATGTTTATGAGAGTAAAGGAGAGCCTACTTCGTGTAGAAGAAGGTGAGGGCGAAAGGGAGCGAACCATTGGGTACCGTGATGAGATGGGAAGTACCCATAATATCCCAAATACCCAATCCATTCCCTCGGGAGCGCTATTTCCTTCCCCCATATATATATATATATATATATATATATATATATATATATATATATATATATATATATATATATTATATATATATATATATATATATATATATATATATATATATATATATATATATATATATATATATATATATATATATATATATATATATATATATATATATATATATATATATATATATATATATATATATATATATATATATATATATATATATATATAATATATATATATATATATATATATAATATATATATATATATATATATATATATATATATATATATATAATTATATATATATATATATATATATATATATATATATATATATATATATATATATATATATATATATATATATATATATATATATATATATATATATATATATATATATATATATATATATATATATATAATATATATATATATATATATATATATATATATATATATATATATATATATATATATATATATATATATATATATATATATATATATATATATATATATATATATATATATATATATATATATATATATATATATATATATATAATATATATATATATATATATATATATATATATATATATATATATATATATATATATATATATATATATATATATATATATATATATATATATATATATATATATATATATATATTATATATATATATATATATATATATATATATATATATAATATATATATAATATATATATATATATATTATATATATATATATATATATATATATATATATATATATATATATATATATATATATATATATATATATATATATATATATATATATCGCAAAGGAGAGTTACGATCATCATTTTCTCACACTTCTGATGGCGATATTATGTTTTCTCCCTCATTGCTTAGACTCTTTTAATTCGAAGATAAGAACTGTTTTTTTTCCACCCATGTGCTTTTTTTAATGTTGATTTATATTGTTTCTAGATTCTATATTTTATGTTAAGCACATGTATTCTCCATTCAGGTTTAAGTGTTAAAATTCCAAGTATCATAGAAATTACCACGCCGTAACGCTATTGTTCTTTTATTGCTATTCACATAAACTAAATTTTGTAGTAAATGATTTGAGAAATTATTACGTTTTTCCGAGAGTAGATTTTGAGAAGAAAATTAATGATAAACATCTAAAGTCTATTGTCTAACAATCACAATGCATAGGATTGTTTAATGAGCACTTTGGTGGAAGGAAATGCCTCCACAAGAAAAAGCGCCTTTCATTTGCATTCAGTGTCATGTTAGATGTCATTCATCATTGATGTAATGTAATGTAAGTGCCAGTTGTGAATGCTCTCCAATGCAAGACCTTGGATATTTTCAAAATCTTGCAGCACATTCAATACATAGTGGAATGATAGGCATCATAGTGAAGATGAAGAGAAAATCACAGATGAAGTGTCAAAAGAATCTATTTAAATCGCCGAGCAACTGGAGAATGGATCTATATATATTTCGCAGAGTGTTAGCAGGCAGCAATCATTCAGCAACAAATCCCTACGGAGTTCTGGAGATGATCCATAATAATTTCGTATTTGGATTCTGTACATTAAGGTTTTCTACTGAAAATTCACCTGCCCTTGCACTGACATATAGCCAGTACATTCTATCCACTTTTTACTCGTGACAATCGATGAATTAAAGAAAAAAGGAGCTTCATTTTATAGTTTTAACCATTTAGATGGCTTAGAATCAGAGCTGAAACTTTGGTACAAAATTTGGAAGGACAAGAAAATGAGTAGTGAATAGCTAAAAGATCTTGTCTTCTCTCAAGTTTTAATGGAAAATAAATCTTCTTTCCGGCGACAAAAAGGCTCTGCTTATACTACTCGCTCCGCTGTATGCACCACCAGTACAGCAAAACGCTTTTTCAGTACTCTGTGCAGGATCAAGACTTGGTTACGAGGCACTATATGAGAGAATAAGTTGAAGCGGATAGCTATGATGAATGTACACAGAAAATTTAAGTTTGACAATTTTGATTGGTTTATTCAGACAGTAGTTGATAAAATTTCCAAAAACTCAAGAAAATTACTTTTTTAACATTATCAATTATTTGCAACTGTTTCGTATTGTGAATTTTTCATCATTTTATACTGTATTTGATATTATATTGTATTAATAAAATAATACTTAATTAAATATTGATTATTTCCTTATCTATACAAATGTTTCTCATTTAACATGTCTGTTTCTTTCACTGTAATCTCTCTAAAGTTTTAAACTGTCCCCAAAAGCTTGGAAACTGGTGATACAAATGCAGTTGTCAGTGTTATATTTTGGTACGCAAAGTGACTTGGTTAGAAAACTCTAAAATACCATTGAGGGATATTCAACCTTCATATTATGCTGGTGTCAGAAACTGACGTTAAGTAAATTTTGTAACATTAATCTACGGTTGGTTATTTCTTACCCCATGCAAAAAATTATTTTCGTGGAGGTAAGAAAATTGTTTTCTCTACATTTTCGTTTCTAATGCTAGCTTACGTTATTTAGGGAGTGCTTTATCTTTTTTTCAGATCATTTTTTATGGAGATGAGAAGAAAACGAATTTAAAGGGTAAACATTAATGCATATATTAAGACACTGTTAGACCAATCGTTATCTTTGTTTTTTTTCATAGGGGATCAAACCCCCCCTCTAGCCATTTTCACTTTTTTCACTAAATCATAAATAAAATATAAAATATTTTATGGTTTCTTTCTCTTTTCTTTTAAAGATTTAGAAACATATGTAGGAATCAAATGAACGCATGATTTTAATAATAGGTGATGGCTTAGATGGTCTAAATCCTGTCCAAATCTAATGTTTTCACATTTCTCATCAAACTCTCTCACAAGTATTAACTTTTCTCCAGATTCTGTCACTAACACCGCATCATCTGCATAAAGGAAAACATTCTCATCCCATTCACCCTACCTATTTCTCAACCTAATACCCTTCCCTTCTCTCTACATTTCTCTAACTAAACCATCCATAAATAGATTAAATAACATTATGCACCCCTGTTTCAATCCCACTCCTATGCTAAACCAATCCGATAATTCCCTCTTCGCTCTCACTCTTGATGTACAATTCGAATATACATATATATATATATATATATATATATATATATATATATATTATATATATATATATATATATATATATATATATATATATATATATATATATAATATATATATATATATATATATATATATATATATATATATATATATATATATATATATATATATATATATATATATATATATATATATATATATATATATATATATATATATATATATATATATATATATATATTATATATATATATATATATATATATACATATATATAAAGTTGAGTTAGCTTCTTTCCTAGAGAACCTTAATCTAATTAGAAAGGTTAATACCTAGTGTATCGCAAAGGATTTCTGAAGGTGCCTCAAAATACCTAACCTCTTAGAAGCTTGTTTAGAAATAGAAATAATGTAATCTTTCCAAGATGGATCACAAAAAAAAGAAACAACAAGAATATTAAGGACATATGAATTTTTGAGTTCCGTGAAGATTGTGGAATTGAGTTTTGGTGGAATTGAAAACAATAATATTTTCTTTACCCCAATTTGAAATGCTAGATAGATCAGGGATCAGTTGCCCTAAAGCTACCTCCCTTGCTTCTATTAACTGCTGTTAGGAGGGGTGCCTTCCAAATTAAAAAGAGTAATAAAAGGTGAAGTCATCGGCAGAGGAGGGGATACGAAAAAGTAAGAAAGAGCAGGTTATTAATAAAAAGCAGAAAAAGTGTTGAGGATAGGAAAGTTTGGAAATCAAAGCTTTGCGACAGACTCAATCGAAAAATTTTGACATGTCCAGCGCGACAGCAATATATTCACTGAAATGAGGTAGAGCAAAGATACAAGAGTCAGAGAGAGTGGAAAGAAGATCACCAATAGAGCGTTTCTTACAAAAGCCATACTGGCGATCAGAGGTAAGATTAGATGAATTGAGGATTGTTAAGGATAGATTCGAAATCTTTAAAAGATGGGAAGTTAAAGAAATGAGATGGTGGTTAGAGGAATGAGAGAAGTCCTCCTTTTTCGGTACAGACTGAATGAGCTCACGTTTCCAGTAAGAAGGGAAGGTTGAAGTAGAAAGACATAGACGAAATAGATTACCAAGGAAGGGTGTAAGCTCTGAAGCATGTTTTGAGAACCACAGGAAGGATACCATCAGGACTTTACACCTTCCAAATGTTAAGCTTTGAGGGAGAAAAAAAGACGTCTTTAGAAGATATATATATATATATATATATATATATATATATATATATATATATATATATATATATATTATATAATATATATATATATATATATATATATATATATATATATATATATTAGTGATGGATCGGATGTCATATTTTGTAATTTGCTGATGCAGACGAAAGTGCGGATGAGGTTGTGGATATGGAATTTTTGAAAGTACGGATGCGGATGCCGATGCGGATGTTGAATTTTCGAAAAGTGTGGATGCGGATGCGGATGCGAATACGAATGTTAATTTTAATAATGATGCGAATGCGTATGCCATCACTAATTTATATATATATATTATATATATATATATATATATATATATATATATATATATATATATATATATATATATATATATATATATATATATATATATATATATACAGAACACCACCACTCACTGGCAGGGCCCTTTTCAAGGAGTGGGCACACACAGAGGAAGAAAACTCATTCAAACACATGCCTAACGCACATCCCTCAGGTGGGAACAGACTGAAGCCTTGAGAGTGGAAGATTAAATTCAGGAGGAAAAATAGATGATGGTAAAGAGTTCAACACAACAGAGGTGGTTGGAAAGAAGGAGCCACCACAACGAGCTAGCCTGGAGTTTCCCACATCCACACAAAATTGGTGCTAAAGCAGGACACCCCTTTTGCAACGAGGACAAAGCAACGGTGGAGGAATGGAAGAGATCAGTTCCCTCGAGCACCTATCATTGTAGTACCTATAGAAAAGAGAAAGTGCGCCAACGTCACGTCGCCGGGATAGGGGGTTAAGAAAGTTTGAAAGTAGGGGACAGTTTTTTAATTAATAATCTTTTAGCTTTACACTCAACCCTATCTAGAAGAGAGGAGGAGCCGGACACCTCCTCAGATACGAGAACAGTACTCCATACAAGGGCGGATAAGATAATTACATATTTGGATGAAATTCTCAGAAGAAAATTTTTTTCGCAACCTGAACAGAATTCCCAGTTTCTTAGAGGCCGCTTTAGCAACCATTGTGATATGAGTTTTCCAAAACAGTTTATTGTGTATACTTAGACCAAGAATGTTAATGTTATTTTCAGGTGAGACGGGAGAGCAGTCTAAAAGGATAGAAAAATTGGGAGGTGTTTTTGAGAGGGAGATGTGAAGAAGTTTTTTTAAGAGTTAAATTTCACAAGGTTGCTATGACCCCACCTGGAAACTCCATCCAGATCGGCAAGAATAGATAGAATCGGAAAGTTGAAGACGAGAAACCACTCTAGAAACACAAAAGGGAGCAGATTTGAAATGAGTAGAAGAATGTAGAGTTAAGTCATCAGCATAAGAGTGAACGGAGTTAAAAGTGCAGTTGAGAAGATTGTTAAGGAAAAATAAAAATAAAGTTTGAGATAGAACAGTTGACAGAAATAAAGGAAGAGGTCGCTCCATTTACAAGTGCCGAAATGGAACGATCTGAGAGAAAACTAGACAAGAGTAAGCAAAGGGAAGGAGGAAATCCAAAGGAAGGGAGCTTCGAGAGCAGCGACGCATGGCATACCCGGTCAAAGGCCTTAGATATGTCAAGCGCCATCACACAAGACTCCCCGAAATCCAGAAGGGAAGAAGACCATACATCAGAAAGATAGGAGAGTATATCACCAGTTAATTTCGAGCGTCGAAAGCCATACTGGTGATCTGAGAGAAGGGAATTGAGAGTTGATGAGAGTTTCAAAAATTTTAGACAGAACACAAGTGAGAGCTGTAGGTCGATAGTTAGAAGGGTCAGAGCGGCTACCTTTCTTCGGGATCGGCTGAAAAAAAGCAAGCTTCCAGCATTGAGGAAAAATATTAGTATTAAGGCATAGAGAGTAGAGCTGAATGAGGACAGGCTCTAACTCGGAAGTACACTCCCTCAGAACACGAGGGGAAATGCTATCCGTGCCACTGGTCTTCCTGACATATAGATTTCAGGATCCCATGTACCCGATCAAGAGTAATTACAGGTAGAGACATAGATTACCTGAGAGGAGAATCAGTAGGAGAAGGGATGCCAGAATCGAGCAGGGTGGAATTAGATGAGAAAAGGAAGCTGAAGAGATTAGCCTTTTAATCGCACTTCCTTTTAGTGAAAGCACCCTTAGTCCGTCGAAGAACATCCCTGCAACGATTCCAAGCTGAATGAAAATTGCCATCCAACCATGAATTTTAAGAAGAAAATGATTTAGTTGAAGATGGAATTAATGTCCATCCCATCAATGATATATATATATATATATATATATATATATATATATATATATATTATATATATATATATATATATATATATATAATTATAAATAAAGTTGAGATAGCTCTTTCCTAGAGAACCTTAATCTAATTAGAAAGGTTAATTCCAAGCGTTTCAACACACTCATTTAAAATAATGTGAACGTTTTATACCTTATTTCCGCCTTCAGCTTTTATAAGATGAAAAGCCCTAGACTTTTTGTAGAAGAGTTCTATGTGTAAAACCACCACAGATGTGTGATGTGTTTCCCATACATGGGGTAGCAACACTCATATAAAGTTCAAGCAACTGGGGTGGTGTGAAGAAATTCTGAAGGCGCCTCAAAACACCTAACCTCTTAGAAGCTTGTTTAGGAAGAGAGGTAATGTGATCTTTCCAAGAAAGATCACATTACCAAGAATATTAACATTAAGAATATTAAGAATATTAAGAATATTAATATTAAGAATATCAAGCAGAGATGAATGCTTGAGTTGTGTGTTTTTGAAGAAGATATCATAGTTGTGTGGAAGATGGTGTCGAGCAGAGAGATGGAGGAATTGAGTTTTGGTGGCATTGAAAATAATAATGTTTTCTCTGCCTTAATTTGAAATGCGAGATAGATCAGGGATCAGTTGCCCCAAGTCTACCTCATTTGCCTCTATTAACTGCTGTTGGGAGGGGTACCTTTCGAATTAAAAAAGTAATAAAAGGTGGAGTCATCGGCATAGGAGTTGATAGCAAATTAAGTAAGAGAGAGAAGACTATTAATGAAAAGCAGAAAAAGTGTTGGGTATAGAAAAATTTGGAAATCAGACCTTTGCAATAGACTCTATCGAAAGCTTTCGATATGTCCAGCCGATAGCAATAGTTTCACCGAAGTGAAGAATAGAAGAGGAACAAGAATCAGAGAGAAGGGAAAGAAGATCACCAGTAAAGCGTTTCTTTCAAAAGCGATACTGGCGATCAGAGATAAGATTAGAAGAATTGAGATGTTTCCAAATCTTCCCGTTAGGATAGATTCGAACTATTTAGAAAGAACGGATTAAAGGAATGAGACTATAGTTATGGGGTTGAGAGGGGTCCCCCTTTTTCAGCACAGACTGAATGAGTGCACGTTTCCAGTAAGAAGAGAAGGTTGAAGTAGAAAATAATAGACGAAATAATTTACCAAGGAAGGATGCAAGCTCTGAAGCACAAGTTTTGAGAACCACAGGAGGGATGCCATCAAGACCGTATGCCTTCCTAGTGTTATGCTTTGAAGGAGCAGGAAAGAACGTCTAAGAAGAAATAAAATATATATATATATATATATATATATATATATTTATATATATATATATATATATATATATATATATATATATATATATATATATATATATATATAATATATATATATTATATTTAGTGATGAATCGCATGTCATATATTTTCATTTGCGGATGCGGATACGGATGCGGATGTTGAATTTTTATCAAGTGAGGGCGCGGATGAGGATGCTGAATATTTGAAAGTGCGGATGTGGATGTTGAATTTTCAAAAATGCAGAAGCAGATACGGATGCGGATACGGATGTAAATTTTGATGAGGATGCTCCGCGAATGCGGATGCGTATGTGGATGCGAGTGCGGAGGCGTAATGCATCATAATATATATATATATATATATATATATATATATATATATATATATATATATATATATATATATATATATATATATATATATATATATATATATATATATATATATATATATATAATTTTGATGATAATGCTCCGCGGTTGCGGATGTGGAGGCTTTCACTAATATACATGTATTTGATTGTATGTGTCTGTTTTATATACGCATGAGGTTGTTTTGCTATTGAATGTATATGTATGCATGTACTTTAATGTATCGTGTTAAAAAAAATAATCTTGGTAGGAAAGGAAAAGAACAACATATTTTAGTGATAACTTTGTGAAGAAAACAGTGCTAGTTTAAAGCATATTAAATAATATGGAATAATAATATATGCATATTGAAATAAAATGTAGCTGCAAAGAATGTAAAGTGGAATAAAATGGAATAAATAAATGTTGGGTAAAATAGAAATTTAGGAGGTAAAATAGAAATTTAGGAATTAGTAAAACTGATTTATATGACTTGAAACAAATATTTTTACTCTTATGTTAGAGAGGCCTCGTTGTATTGTCGTTAACACGCTTGAATTCAAATGAGATGTTTGCAAGTTTGAAATATCGCACTGGTAGATTTGTACTCTTTGTTTTTGACAAAAAAATCAGCGTAAAAAGTATGACAGAAAATCTACGGAGATGAAAACCATGTTTTCAGAATCCAAAAAAGATTGAGATGAATTACGTGAAAATAAATTTGATGCTTGCGCTATGCCTCCAGTACCCTAAAACGGAAATTGAGGGGTTGTGAGGAATGTGTGATGAAGGGACCCTCCGAAATTCTTGCTATACGATAATATGCAAGGACTGCGTTCTAAAAGAAACTAATGTGCAATGGGAAGGAACGGTTAGATATAGAAAATGTCTTGACTTACGAACGAAAATTAACGAATGTTCGCGGAGAGCAAGAATTGGTGATCGAAAATGCTTCACTTTACGAATACAAAGTAGCCATTTGAATTTTGGCCATCGAAAGCGTTACTACTTATATATATATATATATATATATATATATATATATATATATATATATATATATATATATATATATATATATATATATATATATATAATATATATATATATATATATATATATATATATAATATAATATATATATAATAAATAAATATCAAATACAATGATAAAATTATTAATATTAACTGAAAAATTCCAAATGTTCGATTTCAAACTAAAATATTTAATTTTCTCCCCAAATTCTTTTTACAAAAGTTAATCAATATTGCAAACATGTCAGTCGCATTAGGAATACATCAGTTGGAAGAATTTTATGAATATAAGCATACTCGACAAATTATTCAAGTGATTGCTCATGAGGATTTCATATGTACTAGCTATTCTAATGATATAGCTTTAATGAAGATGAACGAACCTTTGACTGTAAGTAATGGATGCATGCACACACATGCAATTTTTTTTTTTTTTTTTTTTTTTTTTATTTTCCTCTGGCAAAGCCGGAGGCCTACCAGCCCATCGAGTTGGGAGGAAAGCGGAACATTCAAATTAAGCCGCATGACTGATACACGCCATTAAGTGCTTAAGTCATAGGTAGTTGGAAAATAGATGAAGGAAATGTGTAGAGTAATGTAAGATTGAAGCAGCTAAGTCTGGGGTGGAGAGTTACAAGAAGATGAGGCTGTGTAGAAAGACGAGTCGCACAAAGAGGGTATGCGACTTTGGAGTTCAGAAGAGCATGTTTGTAATAGCGATAGTAGAGAGAGAGTGAGCAACATTCGACTGCAGAAGAGATTGGAAGATTGTGAACAGGAGATTAAGGCGAAAGCTTTTCCAGAGAGCTGTGTGAAGGCCAGATCCAATACAGGCGAAACAACCCCATAAAGAGCAAGCAATGGGGTGTTGTGAAGAATATGAAGGCGCCTTACACCACTCTTAAAGCTTTTAGAAAGAAGGTATGTGTCTTTCAAAAAGATAAGAGAAAGAAACACCTAGATTTTGAGGAATGAAGGTTAGTTGCGTGTTCGAGAAGATATCGTAGTTGTGTGGAATATTGTTCGAGTAGAGAGATCGAGGAATTGAGTTTTGAGGCATGAAAAGACCATGTTTTCTTTGCCCAATTGAACTGAGAAAGATCAGAGGTTAGTTGCTGCAAGCCCCCTCTTTGCTCTATAACTTGCTGAGGGAGCGTTTCAAAATGAAGAATAATGAAGGGGGATTCATCAGCATAGGATTGGATAGTGATGAAGTAAAGAGAAGGTCTTAAGAAAAACAGAAAAGTTGGGGATAGGAATATCTGAGGAACACACATTATAATTTAAGGAAAAATGGTGACCGTCTAAACAGCTGCATAGAACGACCCAAAAGGAAATCAGAGAGAAGGTCAGAGGAAGGATAGATTCAGAATGAGGGAATTTTGGGATCAAGTTTGTGCCAATCTATGAAAGGTTTGATGTTCAGCGCACAGCAAAAATTCACCGAAAGCCGCGGCAAGGACCAAGAGTCAGAGAGAAGGAAAAAATCACCAGTAGACGTTTCTTTCGCAAGCCATACTGGCGATCTGATATAAGATTGAAAATTAGATGTTTCAAATCTTCCTTAAATAGATTCGAAAACTTTAGAAAGAAGGAGGTTAAAGAAATAGGACGTAGTTGGAGGGATGAGAGGGTCTTTCGCACAGTGAATGACAAGAAGAAGGGAGGTTGAAAGCTAGACGAAATACCTTACCAATCAGGTGCAAATCGAATCACAGTTTTGAGAACACAGAGGGATCTCTTCAGGACCGTACCCTACTAATGTTAAGCTCAGAGAGAGCAGAGTGACGTCTTTAGAAGAAATTACATTAGCATAAATGTTTAGAGGGGGTTGAAGGTAGACGCTGCGGAATCGTCTAAGTTGAATTAGGCAAAGTTTGAGCAAGAGTTCACTTAGGAAGGCAAAACGGCAGTTGTACCGCAGAAGATACTGAGGGGGAAAGAGGCAAAGCAAGCTAGGTTGACATTTTGCAAATGCCAAAGCGAGAGAAACAGAGACAGAAAGTATTCCATTTGCACGGAAAAGTTTTTAGTTCTCGAAGAATAGATTTGAACATTGGATTAAATATAAGTCATAGATTCTGGTTTTGATACGCCGGCCTCCCTGAACGCAGCATCCTGCGGCGGATAGCACGAGAACAAGCAGAGTTAACCATGGTTTATTAGGTTTGTGAGGGAAAGAAATGGAATGTACGCCTCCATGCAGTAGAATCACCTGGTTATGGCTGCATCCGAGGACCCCTCCACGAAACAGTATTTTCCATGAAAATCAGAAAAGTATGACGCAAGTCAGACCAGTTAGGCACGAAATGCCAGAACCTCCTCGCCGATGCGGGGCCGTTCTTGCGAAGACTTGAAGAGACAGGACAAGTACGAGATAAGATGATGATGAACCCAGAGGAGAAGAGTTTAACAGTATAAGAGAGGATTAGAAGTTAGGGTCTAGAATGTTGGGTTTCACCAGAGGGTCAGGATACGTGGGAGTTGCACCACTCTCAAGGTTGTTGGGATAGAAAATGGAAGGCAGTTCACCAGCTGATCTTGGAACTAGATTAAAGCCACTGGCGGTGTGAATTGAAATCACCTAAATGATGATTTCAGAAAAGGAGAGAAGAAAATGTGTTTTTGGAGTTAAGATAGTCGAAGGATTTTGGATAGTCTGTAAGTAGGGGATAAGTAGACAGAACAATGAAATAGTCGTAGATTGCAAGAAAGTTAACCATAAATAAAAATTCAAAAATCCAAATTAGAGACACTAGACAAACAAATCGTGCGCACATATGCACACGCCTTTGGCTGAAAATGAGGAGAGACAGTAGAGGACAGAGTAGGCCTTCTGTCAGAGCACTCAGACACCTGGTTTCAGTTGAACAGCGATGAGGTCTAGAGAAGAGAGGGTATTCGACAAAGTGGAGATTAGAAAAAGCCGCGAATGTTGCAGAAATTAATGAAAAAGAAACGTGCACCAGGAAGCGGCAAGAGTCTGTGGCGCCAACCCCATACGGAGGCCACCACCCAAGTGGTGATGGGGAAGAGTAGAGAGGGGCTATATTGGATCGCCCTTTAGGATTCTCGAGAGATTTAGTTTGCCATTTATAATTTAATAGTAATGTAGTGAAGTTTGTAATATTGTAGGACACATGTGAAGAGAGAAGTTGGACATAGGCACTCCAATTGAGTCAATGTCCTAGAGACCCTTGAAAGAAACGCGAAAAGGAACGAACCAAAGGCAACGGAGTGAAACGAATGTCTAGCCCATCCTATCACATCATGGGTTATGCCCAATGGGGGATATGCATCGCTTATATTTAACGTATATCTATATATAATATATATATATATATAATATATATATATTATTATTATATATATTATATATATATATATATATATAATATATAAATATATATATAATACTAAATTATTATTATTATAATATATAATATTATATATATATATATATTATATATATATATATATATATATTATATATATATATTTATATATATATTATAATAATCTATATATATATATATATATATATATATATATATATATATATATATATATATATATATATAAAAATATATTATTATTAAAATATAGAAAATTATTAAATTATTTAACAACATTTTGAACCCAACATATATATATATATATATATATATATATTATTATATATATATATATATATATATATATATATATATATATATATATATATATATATATATTATATATATATTATATATATATATATATATATATATATATATATATATATATATATATATATATATGTTGCGTTTCAAAATGTTGTGTAAATGAATGTTAAATTATTCTAATGTTACTTTCAATTATATTTTTCATGCAAAATTTTTGATGGGCATATGTGACCAGCATGTCAAATTCCACCAAAGGTGAAAAATATTTGAAATCTGTATTAAATGAAAGACCAATATGACCCACTGCACAGAGTTTGAAGCTATTCTTTTCAATGGATGTGGAATTACAAGACTGAGGACAACGTTAATTAATGGAGAAGAAATGTGAGTTTATATTTCTAAAGAGCTGTACCTGTTACAATAACCGCAGTATGTAGAGAGACACAGCAAAAGAAACTGATGAGAGTTAATCAGAGGGAAGCAATTGAAGAAGTTTAAAGTCCAAGACTTCACGTCATTAAGAAGAGCTGTGTGAGTGGAACCACCCAAGGCTTATAAGATCCAATCAATACAGGAACGAAAACATTCTATGAAAATAAATTTTATAGAAGCTACACAAACCTCAACCTCCTAGAAAGTAGTTAAGAATCTGGAATAACGTGTCCATTTCCAAATAAGAATAAGATGAGTAATTAATATTAAGAGCATTCAAAGGTTTTACTTGTGAGTTTTTTTTTAAAATATCGGAGATGTGTCAAAGATCGTGTCTAGTAATAAGATGGAGGAACTAAGATTTAAGACATTGAAACAGCTAGAAAGAGTGGAGGCAAGTTGCTGCTTTTGAGAGCTTTCAAAATAAAAGGAGTAATAAAGGGTAGAATGATCAACATTGAATTGGATAGGTGATATAGTAATAATAAGAAGGAATTTAATGAAATGTAGAAAGAGTGTTTTAGATAAAACATTTCCCTGAGAAACTCTTCTATTTTTAGATTTAAAGTATAAATGGTGGCAGTTTACAACAGCTGCTATAGAACTACAGGAAAAGAAATCAGAGAGAAGGATAGATTCCTTAAGAAGGAAATTTCGAAATC
>SEYY01007099.1:5000-21674 GCA_009176605.1 Armadillidium nasatum | reverse complement strand
TCGGGATTCAGGGATCGAGATCGGGATCTTGAATTTTTTATTAATGTATTGGCTTCGTCTGTCCACGGTCACAAATATTTACAATAGCGACAAACCCAGATCCACACGCTGAGAAGGCCTGATAGCGATGAAGCTGCAGGTTTTTTTTTTTTTATTATTATTATTATTATCTAATGAAATAAAACCATGTGACATTACTGCATCATAATTACTAACCCCGCAAAGCGTAATTTGTGCTGTGCAATTTGGGATACAAAAGCGGCTTTACTTAAATTTTAAAGATGAACTTATATCGTTAACGTTGATAACATTCTTTTTAATAAGATTCCTTTTAGTTTATTAATAATAACATTCCTTATTTCCTTTCAGGTAGTCTCTTTTATCGCTCAGTCGATGTCTTCGCTGCAGCTTGACTGCGGTAATATGCAGAGCTCAGCAGCCAATTGATATTCATGTCCTGTGTCTAATTGTTTGTTTTTAAACTTCCCGTGCTCCTTGAGGACTGACAAAATACAATTGTCCACATTGTAATTCAACCTGATGAGCATCTCTGCATTCTGTGGCAGAAATCGAGAGCGCGTATCAGTAACCATGCGTTTACCAACTTTGAATTGTCATTCATATGAAAGCTATTCAGTGGTACCACGAGGATACTTTAAGCAACGTGAGCCAGATTCGGGGAAAAATCTTCTTTTTCATCTTCCAATAATAATTGATGTTGTTCTTTTTTCGCAGATTCTAAAACTTTTCATTTCTGCAGCATTTTCATTCTTCAAATACACACATGTATTTGAAGAATTCGACTGCAAATGAACTCTCATTCCTTTTGTCGAATCGCTACTCAACTTGATGTTTGCGGTTGACGTATCTGTGCATGGCTTCATTTCACAAACTAAAATGACCTTCCCCTGCTGAGCGGCTTAAAGTACTGTCAAAAGGCTCTTCTCAGCGTTATAGGAATGTTGAATATATATATATATATATATATATATATATATATATATATATATATATATATATATATATATATATATATATATATATATATATATATATATATATATATATATATATATATATATATATATATATATATACGAGAGAGAGATTAAAGGAGAAAATATTATTTGAAAAAAAGATTGAAAGAGATGGAACAAATATGTGTGTAGCTTATCAGACAGAGCATATATACATGTAGTTTGCCCCATTTCTTCTCTTACTTTCGCTTAATGATTACGTTATATATTAATTATTCTCTTACATATTTATTATTGGTTTGTCTCCTCATACAAACTCATTTCATCTTCCTTTCCTTGTTATTGTCTTTCTCTTGAGCTTTTCCATTAATTTTATATTTTTTTCCCCCCAGAAACCTCCAATGCAAATTAATTTTAAGACTAATTAATAGTGGTAATTAAATGGAGCTAATAATTTAGCCCTGTATTTGGATAATTTAAAAGGCAGTTGAGGGTAAAACTGTAGAATTATGTGATTATAAGTTAGATGAATAATTTCTGGTATACTTTTATGCATCATATATCATTGTATAATTTTTTTTCCTTTTACTTCGCAGTACAGAAATGGATTTCAATACCATATATTAAGTAAAGATGTCATAAACTTGAAGTTTTATTATGAAATTTACTGTTTTAGTTATACTATCTAAGGATGGTCATTTTTAAAAATAGATTTACTTATCTTTTAAATTTAAATAAAAAAATGGTTTACAAAGCGTCAGTCGAACGAGATTCAGAAGGAAAAGAAAGAGAAATGTGTTTTAGAGTCATAAATTTTAAAGCTTATTATCTTTTCCTATATTTGATTGCAAAGAATAAATAAGTTCCATTCACTGGGCATTCATATGTCACAGAGTCAGCACTTTCATTTTCTTTCATATTAAATTTGCGCTACAAAATTTTAAGATAAAACCTTAACCTTAAAATATCTTAAAAAGTAGGTCCATTAACTATAAGTAGAGCATTTAATAAAGATCATTATACCTCTCTTATTTAGGAATCAACAACCAATTTTCTCCAAATTTTATATAAATTCGATTTAAATTTTGCCTGTCACAGACGGTAATTTTTTTTTTTTTATTCTTCAAAAATCAAAAATATATTTCACTCTTATTTCTGATTTACCTTCATTTGATTTTGATAAATTATTACAAAACTTTTTAATTTAAGCAAAGGAAAAATCTGAAATTGCTCTAAATATAAAATTGATTGCTTTCTAATTTTCATATATATATATATATATATATATATATATATATATATATATATATATATATATATATATATATATATATATATATATATATATATATATATATATATTACTTATATCGCTATTAGAACGGACAATGCTCTTCTGATCTCTCACGTCGCATACGTCCTCCAATGAGAAGAGCTCGAGCGACAAGATTTTCTACACAGTCTCATCCTTTCTCTGTCCAACTCTCCGACCCCAGACTGAACCGCTATGCTCAATCTTAACATGTACTCTACTGGTAAAATCTGGAACACACTCCCTTTATCTGTTTCCCAACTTTCCTTTGATTTGCACATATTTAAACTCCGTGTATCGGGTCACGTCGGCCATTAGCGACCTGATTTCCGACTATTCCCCAACTCTGGTGGAAATTTGTAGGTCTCCGGCCTTTGCCCACCAGAGAAAAACTAATATTATATACATATATATATATATATATATATATATATATATATATATATATATATATATATATATATATATATATATATATATATATATATATATATATGATTTCAATACAGTAGTCACATTTAATACGTACTCAACAAGGATACAAATTCCACTCTATTGATTTTCCATAATTTGAAATGCCGTTCTACGATGTTGAAATAAAATGACATTATTTCCTAAATTGTAATTAAAGAATATTTAAATATTATGACCAATTTTCATTAAAATAAATCTAATTCAGAAAGATATTTAGCTCTGTATCTGTAATCCATCTTTATCGCTACTATATATATATATATATATAATATATATTATATATATATATATATATATATATATATATATATAATATATATATATATATATATATATATATATATATATATATATATATATATATATATATATATATATATATATATATATATATATATATATATATATATATATATATATATATATATATATATATATATATATATATATATATATATATATATATATTGTAAAGGGATACTTTTGCCGAAAGTGCCATTGCCAATGCTTGGTGGCACTGAGGGGAATCGAGAAAGGGGAAATTGGTCACTCTCTTTCTTGACCATCATATTTTGAGAGGAAATTGAAGGGAACTGAAGAGAAACTGCCCCCTCAGGCTCTTTCCTGGACTTTTTAATTCCAATTGTGGTTTTTCGGTAGCACTTGCGGTTTTTCAGTGGTACTTGTGGTTTTTACTTATGGTTCTCATGCTCTTTCATGAACTATTTCTAGCTTTTTCAAGTACTTTTAAGCCCTTAGTAGCAACAGCACGTGCCGTCAGGCATGTGCCATCCTTGCTAAGGCCACGTTCACTATGGGCAATTTAAGTGCCATGTCAGCTAGCATCGTGGGTAAGGTCCTATTACAGTGACACTTGACAACGTTGCAATGTTTCAATTCCTCTTCGGTGATGATGTCATTTACGTGTGTGCACGCTCATGCGCACACACACGCACCCATATACCCATACACTCACTTTACAGCTTATCTTTAGAATATTCATCCCATGAAATGGATGATATCTACGTGTTCAAGTCGACTAGGCACCCTATCTGAATGTAGCTGAAACGATCCAGTTTCACGAAGTCTTCTGTGTGTATCGATGAATACCTGTCGATTTGTTGGTGTATTGCGTTGTTGGACACGTCGATGATATTCCAGTGCAGAAGCTCTAGCGTTACCATTACAAAAACCCGTAAATGTAATGTATATCTGCACATTCTACATTCTTAAAGGTCAAAGGCAAGTATATATATATATATATATATATATATATATATATATATATATATATATATATATATATATATATATATATATATATATATATATATATATATATATATATATATATATATATATATATATATATATATATATATATATATATATATATATATATATATATATATATATATATATATATATATATATATATATATATATATATATATATATATATATATATATATATATATATATATATATATATATATATATATATATATATATATATATATATATATATATATATATATATATATATATATATATATATATATATATATATATATATATATATATATATATATATATATATTATATATATATATACTTTCTATACGTTTACCAACTGGTAAAAAGATGTCGACTTCAGAGATTTCGCACACTGTAGTATTTTACTAATTATCTAAAACATTCTCAACGTTAAAGCACTAAAAAACACGAAGGATTTTTAATTTAATATATATATATATATATATATATATATATATATATATATATATATATATATATATATATATATATAATATATATATATATATATATATATATATATTTTTTTTTTTTTTTTTTTTTTTTTTTTTTTAAAAAATATATTTTTTAATATTGTACTATTAACTATCCACCAATATCCCCTGAACTAAATTATGGGTTGGATGAAGGATTAAGTCTACAAATTAAGGCTGACTGATAGTTGGAGTGATAGCTCGGTTACTTTACCTTGGTTCATAAGTAAAAGAAGAAGCAGATACGCTACAACAAGCATGTTTTCATTAAAGCAAAAAGTATGTATTGAAATTAACAATGGAATTATTTAAATCATTTTATAAACTATTCACAGATGAATTTATCAATTGAAAATTAATATTAAAATAATTCTTTCTCCGAAACTGTTTGATAATCTTTACATGTGTAAATAAAGTTTATGCTATATTGATCTTTCCTTTCACTTCCAAGAATATCGACCTACCCTCCAGAGACACCCTGTATATTATATATATATAACATAAAATAAAAATTATTATATAACAAATTTTCACTTACTTCCAAAGCCATTTCTCAGAAAATCATAGTTATTCATGTATATATTATATATAAAATGAATATATTGAACTGAAAAGTCAACGAATATTCTAAATCAATTAAAACAATTTTCATGCTTATCAATATTAATAGATATAAATGAATAAAGGATATTCGAGAGACTAAAATTATGATCATGTTGATCATTTATAAATTGAAATATAATATTGATTTGAAACACTGATGCAAGAAAATTGAATTTTACTAAAGCTTTAAGCTTAAAATCTTATATATATATATATATATATATATATATATATATATATATATATATATATATATATATATATATATATATATAATATATATATATATATATATATATATATATATATATATATATATATCAAAGGTGTGCTTGGTCCATGGAAGCAAGGGAAGCAACGCTTCCCTAGTAAATAAAAGATAATTTTCAAAAATTGAAATAATTCAATCTTAAACAATTAAAATTAATTATTACAATTACTCATTCTATCAATTCTTCTCATTTGATTAGTTAATCACATAATATAGTATTGGATACTTGTATTGCTTACCATTCGTTGGTTCAGTTGTGATTTTGTTCACAGAGAGAGAGAGAGAGAGAGAGAGAGAGAGAGAGAGAGAGAGAGAGAGAGAGAGAGAGAGAGAGAGAGAGAGAGAGAGAGAGAGAGAGAGAGAGAGAGAGAGAGAGAGAGAGAGAGAGAGAGAGAGAGAGAGAGAGAGAGAGAGAGAGAGAGAGAGAGAGAGAGAGAGAGAGAAATGTAATTTCAGACTCATAAGTAAATGACATTCTCAAAAGCATCCTTTTTCCACTTAATTTTTTTTTTTTTTATTTTTTTCCAAAAAAAAATCATTAAAAATTAAAAAAAAAAAAAAAAAAAAAAATTTTTTTTTTCATTTTTTTTTCATTTTTTTTTTTTTTTTTTTTGCGCTTAATATACGAAATGTACTAAAAACGTAATTTCAGAAAATATTTCCTAAAAAATATTTACAAAAAAAAAAAAAAATTTCAAATTTACGGAAGAAAAATAAAACATTTTATAATGCTAAATTTTGAGGGACGTAGTTTTGCAAAATTACGGTATCAGCGTATCGTCATAACGTGTGAAAAAAGTCAAATCTGGCAACTATCTTGCGTTTGGAAGAGACAATTTCTGGAGAACAATTTTGAAATTTGTTACATATTATATATATATATATATATATATATATATATATATATATATATATATATATATATATATATATATATATATATATATATATATATATATATATATATATATATATATATATATATATATATATATATATATATATATATATATATTTAATGATTTAAATAATATGCATAAGGGGAATATGAGACTTGAAAATTCAACCAATAACCATGCTTTTGCATTAAATTTAGCAAGATTTGAAAAATCACCACGAATTGATTTATCACTAAATAATCAATTTAATTTAAATGTGGAAATGCGCAATGAAAAGGTGAATAGAAATAAAAAAGTTTTAAGAAGATTGATTGAAGTAGTATGTTATTTAGGTGAGCAAAAATTAGCTTTTAGACATCATGACGAATGGCTAAATTCTGCTAATTGAGGTAATTACGTGGAATTGATAAATTAATTAAGAAACATGATCCTTTCCTTGAATCTCATTTAGAGCAGTCTAATGTTTTTTCTAGCTTATCTAATCGAATTCAAAATGATATTATTGACTGTGTCGGAAAAGTTCTTTTAAATAGAATTAGGAAAGAAATTAATGATTTCAGGTTATGTGGCTTTATTTATTTAAGATGAAACAATCAATGTTAAAAAAAAACTTTTGTGTTTTCAAAAATATAATATATATATTTATGTGAATAAAAATGGAGCAATTTGTGAAAGATTTCTAGGTTTCACGAATTGCGTTTTATTTAGTGGACGACTTTAATATTAGTTGGAAACTCTTTGCGTAAACCTATGACGGTGCAAGTGTGACGTCATGAAAATTAAATGGGCTTCAAAAGAAAGTAAGAGAAAAATATCCAAAAGTTATGTTCATTCATTGCATGTCACATAGATTGAATTTAGTGGTTTCTTAATCCATAATGAATATCAAAGAACGCAGAAAGTTCTTTGCAAAACTTAAATCTTTCTCTTTGTTTTTTTTTTCAAAGAATTTAATTAAGAAAATATTTCCGAATGTAGCACATACGCGTTGGAATTATAACAGTTGCTTTGTTGAAACTAATTTGAAATATAGTAGGGCACATTGACCTATTTCAAGATATTGTTGATAACTCTAGCAACTTCGACACGGAAACTTACACATGCACTCAAGCATATTAAGCAATCTCGAAGATTTTGACTTCAACTTCTTATTTGAGTATCTTTACAAATATTATTCTACAAAACAAGATCCTATTGCTTGAATAAAATAAATGAAATGATAACTACTCTCCAAAATAAGAGGGATAAGTGTGATGAATTTTGGTAACAATTCGAAGGTTTAAATATCTCTATAAAAAGAAGAAAAGAATCTGTTATTGATACAAAATCTACATACAGAAGATTATTTTTGCAAATTTTGGATTTTCCCAGCGCAATTGAAATTAGATTCCATAACTTAAGGAATATAAGATTCCTCGAACTATTAGACCTTGTGAAAGATGAAGTAAATAAAGAGAGATTTCCTGATCTTGCACTTAAATCATCACAAGATAACTATGCATCCTTCTTTGAAAATCACCGTTTGAAAAATGAACTCTTAGTTCTTCTGTACACCGATGAAGACTTGAAAGGAAAATCAATTCATGAATTATGTCGTTATTTAAAAATTAACAAAATTAGGTGAGCTCCTGAAAAATTTACAAACCTATGCGAGTTTGCATTGACCCTTCCGGTTACAACTGCCACAGTTGAGGGCTCATTTTCTATTAAATAAAATAATTTTAGAGCAAATTCATACCTACGCACGAAATGCGCAGAGAGAGAGAAGACTTTCCAGCTTAGCTTTAATATCAATTGAGAAAAAAATTCTTAAAGAAATAAAAACCAATGCATTATACCAACAAGTAATTGATTTATTTAATCAAGAGAACAGAAGAATAGAATTGACATATAAATAACGTAAAAAGCTTTATATATATATAATATATATATATATATATATATATATATATATATATATATATATATATATATATATATATATATATATATATATATATATATATATTATATATATATATATATATATATATTATATATATATATATATATATATATATATATATATATATATATATATATATATATATATATATATATATATATATATATATATATATATATATATATATATATATATATATATATATGCAAAATAAAAGATTTAAAAAATATTTTGTAAGAATTAAAAGGAATTATATAGATATTATATATATATATATATATATATATATATATATATATATATATATATATATATATATATATATATATATATATATATATATATATATATATATATATATATATATATATATATATATATATATATATATATATATATATAATACTGAAAATAATTTTTTTTAGAGCAAGCAATCGAACCACTAGGAGACAGCGCAGCAGCGTTGCCGTTGTATGATGTACAGGGAACTTTTACAGATTTCAAGCTCTCTGTTTCGGATCCCTGTGGGAACTCAGTACTCATTTGGTATTGCACACAGAAAGCTGTTTGAATCCTGTAATACGGGCCGCATAATATTCTTCTAGAGAGTTTCCAGATTAAATAACAGTCCAGCGTCAAGCAAGCTCTACTGAGCGGATGAATATTTAATTCGTCTTATTATTTGCTTAGGTCATCTTAACAGTTACTGTGTTCATGTTGGTATTGCTTATCTCTTATTGATTGGTTGCTTATATAACTCTTGTGGTTTCGGGATTGTCGATAGTAATTTAAGTGGTCCTTCATTATTGAGAATCGCCTATCAAGAGAAGGTTATTTGGAATTTTTGGAAAATAAGTTACAAGGTGTATTGAAAGATGTTTTTTTAAACACAAGAAATGATATGTACCTATCAGCAAGATGGAGTTCCTCCAAATAAAAGCAAAGCGAAAACTTAGGTAAGTAGCAAATGCTATTCGCAGATGAGTCAGAAAATAAATAGAGGTCTAAGGTGGTACCTTTGAAATTTCTTATAAAATAAATATACTTTTCAAGTAAACTTGTTTTACCCTATTTGATTATACTTCAACTTTTAGAACTCTGTAATTCGACAGCAAGTGAATTTTGAATTACAACCTTGTTTTTTTTTTTTTAATTAGTCATTATATTTATGTGTAGAATACACTCCCAGATTTTGTTGCATTCCATCTGACTCACCCTATATATATATATATATATATATATATATATATATATATATATATATATATATATATATATATATATATATATATATATATATATATATATATATATATATATATATATATATATATATATATATATATATATATATATATATATATATATATATATACCCATTTTACAAAACCGAAATTTATCTTCAGAAATCGAATTTAAAATTAAACATGAAAAATTACATTACGAGATAAAAAAAAAAAAAAAAAAAAAAAAAAAAAAAAAAAAAAAAAAGAACATTTTTTTTTTTTTTTTTTTAAAAATGAAATAAAAAATAAAAAAAAAAATTGAAGAAAAATAATAAATAGTTTCCTTACCTTCTAAAACCTTACAAACTACGTCGTTTATTTGGCCAATCTCCACTGGAGACAAATGAGTTTCTATCACTAAATTCCTTGCTGGAACTACAAAATATATATATATATATATATATATATATATATATATATATATATATATATATATATATATATATATATATATATATATATATATATATATATATATATATATATATATATATATATATATATATATATATATATATATATATATATATATATATATATATATATATATATATATATATATATATATATATATATATATATATATATATATATATATATATATATATATATATATATATATATATATATATATATATATATATATATATATATATATATATATATATATATATATATATATATATATATATATATATATATATATATATATATATATATATATATATATATATATATATATATATATATATATATATATATATATATACATATATATAATATATATATATATATATATATATATATATATATATATATATATATATATATATATATATATATATATATATATATATATATATATATATAATATATATAATATTATATTTTTTTTTTTTATTTTTATTATTTATATAATATTAATAAAAATAAATATCATGTTTTAATTAAATTTTAACTTGCAAAAAAATTTCGTAAATAATATTAAAAAAAAAGCAATTACTTAAAATAAAAAATAAATAATAATAATAATAATAATAATAATAATAATAATAATAATTAATATATTATTATTATTATTATTATTATTATTATTATCATTATTATTATTATCATTATTATCATTATCATTATTATTATTATTATTATTATTATTATTATTATTATTATTATTATTATTATTATTATTATTATTATTATTATTATTATTATTATTATTATTATTATTATTATTAATAAATAACTATTATATTAGAAAATAAATATTATTATTATTAATTGCAAGCATTTATTAAATTTTAAAATCATTCAGCAGTTCATAAAACATCTTTCCGTAGTTATTTCAGTATAAAATGTATATATTTTAAGTAACTGTAGGTAGTTACATTAATTAAAGCCCAAAATAATAATGAACCGTTAAAAAAATTATTTAAAAAAATTTTTTTTTAAAAATAATAAAATTAATAAAAAAAAATTTATTACAACCTGTTAAATGGTTAAACATTGAAAACATTGAAATAAGTACTTGAAAAATAATGGCTGTTATGTATTGTTATGAGGAGTGGCAATGAAATACTGAAATAATACTGGAAAAATGGTGATTGTTGTGTTTTGGATTGGCATAGGATGTAATCATCCCTGTTACATTCATATCCTTTATACATGAGATTTTATATATTCATTTTGATTAATATATAAGAATACTCTGAAAATATATAAAACTTACCTATTTATTTTACAGTATATCTATTCCAGTACATTATCATATTAAATCTTACAGCATAATATCTAAATTTATGTAATTCTTCAAAATATAAAATAAAAATAGATAAACACTATAGAAACTGAATAGAAAGTCTCTAAATGACTATCTTGAAACCTTTTAATCGTTATTTTAAGTCTTTCTAATTTAACATTAGAAATAGGCATTATAAAGAGAATGAGATGATAAGAATACTGTCAGTAGTAGGGCACCCATATTGTCGCTCAAGGGACAGGCAGATAAGCTTAATGGGATTTTGATTTGCAATTGCAAATAATTCCGCTCAAATCAACTTCACGCTCTTTCCTGACACTGTTTTGGGGGGTTCAACACTTCGAAATTGGACTCAAGTCGGGGGAAGGGGCCCCTGAGAGGTCCCGTGAACTCCCCAATACAAGTGTCAGAAAGTTAACCTGCGTTTCGGGATTGCTATGTTTACCTCACAATATTTCCTGACCCTTTTCTGAGGTTCAATCAGGATGAAATCCGAAGCGAACAAAAATAGGCAAAAGATAAAAGGAATTTAAAAAAAAAATATATTCTAATTAAAAACTAAAATCTTCTGTAAGTGCTCAACATATCTTTCAATTAAAGGGGTTTAGTTCAAGCTCAAGTAATGCCTTTTATCTGGCTAGGCTTAAACTTTTACACTTTTTCCCTTTTTTTCCTTAAACAGGAGTAAAACTTTTAATCTTTTCAATTTTCTTCCCTTCTACCTCTTTTTTGCTTCTTTGCTACAGGATATTATTGACGATCCATTTTGGTTTTTGTACATACACACACACACGAATACATACACAGTATATATATATATATATATATATATATATATATATATATATATATATATATATATATATATATATATATATATATATATATATATATATATATATATATATATATATATATATATATATATATATATATATATATATATATATATATATATATATATATATATATATATATATATATATATACTTTAATATAGTATATATATATATATATATATATATATATATATATATATATATATATATATATATATATATATATATATATATATATATATATATATATATATATATATATATATATATATATATATATATATATATATATATATATATATCCTAAAGTATTTTAAAATATAAAAAAAAAATCAAAGGATAAAAATTGCATTTTTCTAAATGCAAATAAATGAAAGAAAACCACTTTTCGTTTTTTTCAAGGTGCGTTACCACCACTCTGACTGAGTTAACTGTTCTCCGTTCGCTACTTCAAACAATTTTCTTTTTGAATTGTTCATTGTCAAAGATATTTTATCAAACGTTCGTGATATTTAACTGAAAAGAGGCATATTATAAATATTGTTTATTTATTATCCTATAAGATGTGCATTCACTTATAGATTTGAAGTGAAATTTTGGTGCTGCATTTGAGCTGTTAGACTTAATAATGATTTAAAGCAGCGTTTGCTTGCTTTGAATACAATGGAGTTTATATCAAACAATAAAAGGGATGGATTTCTAATATAAAAGTAAAAAATTAAAAGCAATATCTGATAGAGAGAGAGAGAGAGAGAGAGAGAGAGAGAGAGAGAGAGAGAGAGAGAGAGAGAGAGAGAGAGAGAGAGAGAGAGAGAGAGAGAGAGAGAGAGAGAGAGAGAGAGAGAGAAGCCGGTATTCTAATTGACAAAATGTTAAAAATAATGAGATATATTCATAACATTTTATATATTATTATTATTTCTTTTTTATTTTATTCTTTTTTTTTTTTTTTTTTTACCCTAATAATTTTTTTTTTTTTTGTTTTTTTTTTTTTACATACTGATTTTCATGATATTATCTACAATAGAGTAAGTTTATTTATATCTCCTCTTGTGGGAAAAGGCCAGAGGTCTAGCAATTTCCATCAGAGTTGAGGGAAAAGTCAAAAATCTGTCCATCAATAGCCGACATGACCCGATACACAGAATATAAAAGTGTGCAAGTCAAAGGAAGTTGGGAAAATAGATGAAGGGAGTGTGTTCCAGACTTTACCAGTAGAGTACATGTAAGATTGAGCATAGCTGTTAAGTCTGGGGTCAGAGAGTTGGACAGAGAAAGGATGAGAATATGTAGACAGCCATTCTCAATGGAGGAGGTATGCGACGAGAGAGCTCAGAAGAGCAATGTCCGTTGTAATAACGATAGTATAGAGAGAGTGACACAGCAATTCCTCAGGTTGAAAGAGATTGGAGAGAGTTAGTGAGAGCAGTAGAGTTGATGAGAAGAAAAGCCCTAAACTCTACCTTCTCAAGGAGAGCTATATGTGTGGGAACACCCCCCAGATGTGTGAAGCATACTTCATATGCATGTGAACAACATCCCTATAGAGAGCAAGCAGCCGGGGTGGCGTGAAAAAATTCTGAAGGAGCCTCAGAACACCCAACCTCTTAGAAGCTTGTTTAGAAAGAGAAGTAATGTGCTCTTTACAAAAAAGATCAAGAGAAAAAAACATACCGAGGATATTAACAACGAATGAAGGTTTGAGTTATGTGCTTTTGAAGAAGATTTCTTAATTGTGTGGAATATTGTGTCGAGTGGAAAGATGGAGGAATTAAATTTTTGAGGCATTGAAAACGACCATGTTTTCTCTGCCCCAATTTGAAATATGAGACAGATCAGAGGTTAGTTATTTCAAGGCACCTTTCTTGCGACAATTAGCTGCTGTTGAGAGGGGCGTCTTTGAAAGTGAAAGGTGAAAGGTGAATCATCGTCATATAAGTAGATAGGAGATAAAGTAATAGAGAGAAGGCCATTAATGAAAAGCAGAAAGAGAGTTGGGGATATGACAGATCCTTGAGGAAGACCACTCTTTTATACATTTAAATGAAGAACGGTGGCCTTCTATAATAGCTTCTATAGGACGACCAGAAAAGAAATTAGAGAGAAGGTCACAGAGAGAAGGATAAATTTCGAAAGAGGGAAGTTTCGAAATTAAATTTTTGTTCCAGACTATATTGAAGTCTTTGGAAATGTCTAGCGCTACAGCGAAAGATTCACTAAAACACCGAAGAAAGGAAGACCAAGAGTTAGAAAGAAGGGAAAGAAGGTCACCAGTAGAGCGTTCTTTACGAAAACCTTACTGGTGTTCAGAGATAATATTAGAAGAATTGAGATGATTTCAAATCTTCTTGTTAAGAAAAGATTCAAAAACTTTAGAGAGATCGGAGGTTAGAGAAATAGGACCATAGTTAGAGGGTGGAGAGAGGTCCCCCTGTTCGGAACAAGCTGAATGAAGATGCAATCTCAGAAGCACAAGATTTGAGAACCGCAGGAGAAATACTATCAGAACCATACGCCTTCTTAGTGTTATCTCAGAGAGAGCAGAAATGGCATTTTTAGAAGAAATTACAGTATTAGGCATAAAAAGTTGGAAGGGGTTGAAGGAGGAGGAATAGCACCGGAATCGTCTATGGTTAGAGTTAGAGGCAAAAGTTTGAGCGAAGAGTTCAGCTTTAGTGGAAGGCAAAACGGCAGTTGTGCCGTCAGAAGAAACTAGAAGAGGGAAAGAGGAAGAAGCAAAGTTAGAGTTGACATTTTTTGCAAAATGCCAGAAAGGGCGAAAGGAAGAGGAACTAGAGAAATGATTGCATTTACAACTGAGAAAGAAGGTTTTGGTTTCACGACGAATAGATTTTGCACGATTACGGGATGAAATATAAGTTGAATGAGTTTCTGGAATTTGAAGAAGGCGGTAATGCCTGAAGGCAGCATCCCTGCGGTTGATAGAATAGAACAAATAGGCTTAAACCAAGGTTGTTTTCCATAATTGAAATTGAAAACTATATGACTAGCTCAAAGATATAAACTTTTTAAAAAAATGGTTTACAGGGAAATAACATTACAAACCCAAAATTAAAATGGACATGACCTTAAAAACTGAAAACATGGGTTTTCATGTTCTTCAATGTGGTCGTCATTAAATAAATGTCTAAAGTAATCCTATAGGAATTTACAACCTAGTTATTAAAATTTATTTTAAATAATTTTCTCTCGGTATATATGAATCATTATTGAATCACTGAACGCATCCCATTCGTTCAATTATATAATGAATTCCATTTGTGCTGATAACTCTTGAAATATATTATCGGTGTCAAACGATGGTTGAGAGCATTATATATATATATATATATATATATATATATATATATATATATATATATATATATATATATATATATATATATATATATATATATATATATATTATATATATATATATATAATATAATATATAAATATATATATATATATATATATATATATATATATATATATATATATATATATATATATATATATATATATATATATATATATATATATATATATATATATATATATATATATATATATATATATATATATATATATATATATATATATATATATATATATATATATATATATATATATATATATATATATATATATCTTAATCAATATATTAATTGGTGCCCTGTCTCTTTTTTATAGGTGCTACAGCGTCAAATGCTCGAGGAAACTGTCTACTAGCATACCTTCACCTTTACGGCGTCCTCGTAGTACAAGGGGTGCATTTTCTGCACATAAATTTTGTGTAGACAAAGGCAACTCCAAACTTGTTCGCTGTGGTGCCTCCTTCTTTCCAGCCACCTCTGTTTTGTAGAATTCTCTCCAATCTTCTGTGCTTCCTGCTGAATTTAATCTCCAATCCTTTAAAGCCCGAGTCTGTTCTCACCTGCTAAATTTGCGTTAGGTGAGGCTTGTTGGTTGTTTCATCTCTTCTATTGCTCTAACACCCCCTCCTTGAATAGGGCTCTGCCCGTGAGCTATATCGATATATATATATATATATATATATATATATATATATATATATATATATATATATATATATATATATATATATATATATATATATATATATATATATATATATATATATATATATATATATATATATATATATATATATATATATATATATATATATATACTGCATAAATTCATGAGCAAACTGAAAGATATCGTGCATTAATTAAAATCTTGAGAAGTTCACTGAGATTATATCAAATAAATCTGAAGAAAATGAGAAGCCGTCTTGAACATCATTTGTAACTAATTACAAAGTTTCTCTTGCAAGCACCCATTCTTGTTTCAGTTGCATTATGAAAGAGCTTCATAATTATGGATAGGACCCGCACGAAACCACACACAGACACACACACACACTCATATATATATATATATATATATATATATATATATATATATATATATATATATATATATATATATATATATATATATATATATATAT